>QLOU01009155.1:0-15652 GCA_003313715.1 Russula abietina
GAAATATCAATATGATCACGGAGAACAATCAAGCGAAGTCGCTTGATCACCGCACTACGGTACATCATAGAGGTTTGGTGGTGTGTATGGTCTGAAATGCAGATGATCATAGAACGTATTACTAGTACAATGGAACATTAATTGAAGAGTAACCGCGCAACCGCGCTCAGGATGAAGCATCGATGAAGACTGTTTCAGCGCCATTATTGCTAGTTGATTGCAGTGGTCTTTCTTGCGCGCACACATACTAGTCACTACAGTACGTATAAGTTACTACAGCACGTACTGCGGTGCCGTACCACTAGCCGTATAACGATGCCTTCACCGGTGACATTACCCACCGCAACTATTCAAGATGACTTCACTACAGTGCTTTCCGAAGTCCACGCTGGCATTATCCCCTCTGAGAATATCTGGCTTTCCTGCTACAAGGACGGCGAACCCTCCATACACGGAAAGATCGATGTGAGCCTTCACGAGCAAGATCGTGATCGTGTCGAACTCGTCGGAAGGGGTGGCGTCGAGCTCACCCGTAAGTCGCAGGTGAGCCTTGTTTTTCTGGAAAGGAAAGATTCGTTCATTTCGATCCGTCCGTCGTCGGGGTCGGTCCTTTCGTTCGTCCGCTAATTTCGAGCCCGGGGTGGCGGGGCCCCCTTGATAGTTCAGATACACAGCCCGTTGTTCAGGACTCGGGATCAATTATGTGGATTTCATTTCGCCGAGGGAGGTTTATGCGGATCCTTCACATTCGGACGAGAAACGTGTGAGTACGAATGTTGATGAGAGTAACCTAGAACAACGGCGCTCATGAGTCCCATCTTTTTGGATTATTAGCCACGTCAAATCCCGTCCTTTGCGATTTCCAATGGACACCTTGTAACTGCCCTGCTCGATGGCACGCTCTCCGTGTACAATCACCCACCTTCTCCATCTGTCACGGCTACGTATCCTATACCAACCACGCACGTGTTACAACCCAATGTGACGACAAAGCTGCATAGGTCTGTCGTCAACGCGTTAGAGATCTTGTCCGGGACTTCCCCAGATCCATTGCTTGCCTCTGCAGGCTCCGATTTCACGATCAACATCACTCGCTTACCCACCTCCGAGTCATCAAATAATACGCCGCCCACACTCTCACCCCTACTATCCTTCAAGGGGCACTTGCACCCAGTAGTATCATTGCTTCCCCTCCCAAACGACTCCCTACTCTCCGCCAGCACAGATGGTTCCCTTCGCATGTGGGATATCCAATCCGGCACGCAGAAGGCAATATGGACGATGCCCAAGCCTGCGGTTGCACTCACAGCCGCAGGCGATGATGCAAATGGGGGTACATGGGTGGCACTCATAGATGGAAGCGTACGGTTAATTGACGCGCGCGCAAGTACATCCGCGGAGAAGTGGTCAGCTGGAGTGACGGCGCGCACGATTACAGTATCCGCCAGTGGGCAGGAGATTGCTCTGGGCGCCGCGGACGGTACGGTCATGCTATTCGACCCCCACGGTGGCGCTGTCCGTGAGCGGTGGAGACGTAGTGGTGCTCCCGCAGAGTGTATATCGTTCGCACCCGGCGGCCGCGTTTTGGTTGGCGGAGAAGACGGATTGCCCTACCTGGTGGATGTTTCACGAAGAGGTGGTGATGACGCTGGGTTGCTTGTCAGCGAGCTAGTGTTTGGGAACGTCGAGGCTGTACGAGCCCTCCGCGTTTCAGGAGATCTAGTATATATGGCAGGTGATGGGGGTGTTATCCGAAAATATCAGCTGTAGATTGGAGGTATGTACGAGATAAGATATTTTTCTGACCCCAATATTCTAATTCTATTTGCTCTTGTACTGGTGCGCGTGAGGTGTTTAGCCAAGTCCTGTATTGGGGTTCTTCTCTGCTTATATCTTAACACTGATGTCGCCAGGGCCATTTGCATTGCGCATTCAACACGGTACGATGTCGCTCTTGCTCTCATGGATGTTATCTGATCCGCACACAGGTATCGTCGGCGGTTTCGTCCCCGCCAACCCTGATGCCGTGCACGATCTTACACTAGAGGCCCAAGATGCTCCACACATCCTCCTACTCTCCCGATTTCCATCGAATCCGGCAGCTCAGACACAGCAAGCTAAGAATGTTCCCGTCTCCGACGACACCACCAGTCTCGTCAAAGAACTGGAAGGTATTCTTCGCAACTTGCCCAAAGAGGACTCTGAGGAGCCTTCGGCGGATATCTACGGTAGGAACATCGGCATTTTCTGGCAGGGGCCAGATGGATTCGAGTGGGCGAATTCAGCGCCTCAGGGCTGCGGGACGTTCGAGAGTAGCGTTGTGGTGACGGAGGGTGATAAGAAGGCATTTGATCGCGCTGTAGAAATTACGGAAATCCTGGTCAAGAGGGGTGTGGCCAATGAAGGCACTTAGCGATGCAACTCCCCTTGTATTGTAAGATGTTTCGGCATGAATGATCAACCCCGTGTGGGGGTGACTGGTGTAATAATCTAACAGGTAGAATTGTTCACAGGAAGAATATATGTAGCGAAGACAAGGTACTGTAGCAGGTCGCATCAGGAAGTAAACTTCACAAGGGAATATATATCATGGCATGTGAATATCATACCTCTTCACACGAAGGCTCGGTACGGCAGTAGTTAAACGCTCTTGCTAGCACAATACGCGTCATATGACGTGTTCACGTGTAGGACCACGTGGGCTTCTTTCCACGCGGTTACAGTTACAGAACATCAGAAGCCAAGCCATCGACAACAATTCCAATCCCACTCCAACGAAACGGATTGAAGTTTGTGACGTGATATCATCAGTTTGATTTACGGCGTGGAGGGCTCTCACACTCTTTATCAGCTACCTGGGCGAAACTTCAAGTTACCTCGGGGTCTCGTTGCCGGACAGCCCAATCAGGGATTCAGGGTTCAACGTTCAACATGTGCATATACCCTTTCGCTCTCGTCATTGCGAATATGGTGTGACCACGGAGAGGCGACGCGGTTATAGTTATCCACAATACCGAAAAGAACTGCGACCGGTGAATAACCCGCTGATATATGAAGAGCCTTGTGATGTTGCTACAATTGGACCCGAAGCTTCCAGAAGGAAATTCAGTAAGACATCAGTTACTGTGTTGTATTTCTTGACCAACTAAAGGAAAGGGCTACAAAGGCTTGCCGATGCGCATAGATAGCGCGGTACAAAATCCCCTAACCGATCTCAACGACCTCCATATAGAAGGCCATCGCGGAGAAGAACGTCAAGTGCATGAACGCGTGTGGAGTGATATTTTGTCCCTTCTGGGCCTCAATCTTCTCAATCGCATGTACCCTTGTCCCGGAACGTACGTGTCTCGTGTCGTCGCTGACCGTTCGCTTTGCAAGGCTTCAATTCTGGTTTGCGCTGCCGTTTTACAGCGGGATGCTGTTGCGGCCTTAGGATCTGTACTGTACGACGTGAAGTGACTGCACGACGTCGTAACATCGTCCCCTGTGATCTACTGATGATTAACAAACGACCCTGCAACGAATAAGTTAGCGCCCGTTGTTAACTTGAAGGTAGCGACTATCAGTTCGTATCGTTGATGCACGGGTGCAGCTTTCGTACGTGTGTTACAACAACTTACTGTGCTTGCTCCTGAACTCTCCCTAACAATGCATTCTCCTATTGCCAAGGCAATACTCGTACAGTAGTTCTGAACTAAACTCACTCACTCAAGCAAGCTGCTGAGGTCACTACTCCCTTCAAGTGTATACCAGATTTTGTTTGCTATGGTCAATAAAAGACATATGCATGCGAATGTTGAGATATCTCATCTATGTCCGCTCTTTGCCTGGTTTCAAGGCCAATTTTCCACCATTCCAGGTGTCACCCTTTTTGTGGCGTGGCATTTCTAATTCCGCCGCTTGTGCTGCAGCTAGTCTCTAAATGATCCAACTCCGGGTAGCTGGCACGTGGACACTATGGTTCGTCGGGTATGCACTGGCCTATCAAGTTGCTCTTGGGGTACCAGGTGATGCCGTGGTGGGGAAAGAGGGGACCGGTTGTGTGAGAGAGCCAGGGACTCCCATGTGCACCGCTTCCTACGAAGAAAAACGGACTTGGGTTGTTCCGACTCGGATTCTGAAAATGCTTCGCACACCATACCTGCTTCGATTCCACCGACCAGCACCTGATTTCCTTTTTAAGCAAAAGTCTATCTGTGCACCACATGGACAGCCATCAATAACTCGAGAGAAGGCAAAGAATTTTTCAACTGGCAGCATATAAATGGCTTCTTTTCACACCTCTCCCTCTTGCTGGCCATCTCTGTCCTTAGGACAGCCGTCATACGTCGTCCCCTCCCGTAAATAACAACGCAGAGAAGCCATGAAGAATCAGGATGACGATGCCTCCTTTGCGGCAGTCAACGAGACTGCTCACAAGTCGGATTCAGAAAAGACCGTATCTATCAGCTCAGTCGCTCATCAACTAGATGGCCTTGGTCTTGTCACTCCAACGGAGGAGGAAATGAACACCCTTCGTCATGTCCCCGATAAGATCAATTGGACCGCGTACAGTAAGCCTTCTTCAGACTCCCGAGTCCTCATGCAGGCCTCATGGTCAGGTACCATGTCTCTGAAACCATCGCGTAGCGATTGCCTTCGTCGAACTGGCAGAACGCTTCTCCGTAAGCCCTAAATCTTTATTCCTTTTTTTCAACGTCTGATTGTGTTATTCCTCAGTATTACGGTGAACCCTATCCCGTCCCATTTCTCATCCCTTGGACGATGTACGCTTATCATCATGCTCCTTTTTTTCAGGCAGTAGCGTAATTCTCGTGCGTTTGTGTAGCATCCATCTGTCGGGTTCTGTTTATTTATTTATCTTCCATTCTTTTAGGTCAATTTTATTCAACAACCCCTCCCCAAGGGCTCTAAGACTGGTGCTGGCGGAAAGCACGGTGTTTCCGGTGCTCTAGGCCGAGGGCAGTCAGCCTCCACCGGTCTCACCACTTTATTGCAGTTCTGGTAATCTTGACGTCCCATACATCATTGCCTCTCAAAATACACTAAAAACACTAATAGGTGTTACGTCACTCCACTGCTTGGCGCTTACATTGCAGACGAGAAGTGGGGACGATACAATACAATATCTGTCTCTGTGTTCATTGCTCTCATTGGGCACATCATTCTTATTATCTCGTCCATTCCGCCAGTCATTGTACATCCCAATGGGGCACTTGCTGCGCTTTCCCTTGCTATCGTTATCATGGGTCTTGGCACAGGGGGTTTCAAGGCGAATATCTCCCCACTTGTTGCCGAACAGCAGCGTCACAACCGCCCTTTCATCTCCCAAACCAAGTCTGGTGAGCGTGTGGTGGTTGATCCGACTCTGACTACTTCTCGTATATATATGGTGCGCTTTCTCTTGCAAGTCGTCAATCAGCCTGAAGGATTGCTTTGGTAGTATTTCTATTTCTTCATCAATGTTGGTGCAATGGTTGGCCAGATCTCCATGACGTATGCTGAGAAGGTTTGTTCTCTTTCCTATGCTGGGATCGATCACTCTAATCACCACCTATGATACGCAGTATGACGGTTATTATCTTGCATTTACTCTTCCTACCGTTGTCTTCTTGCTTTGCCCGATCGTCCTTTTCGTTTGCCGTAACAAATACCACAGCTCTCCTCCTCAGGGCTCAGTGCTTGCCAAGGCGATCAAGCTTTGGGGATACGCTGCGCGGGGTAAATGGACTCTAAATCCCGTCAATCTCTACAAAAATCTCAAAGGCGATGACTTCTGGGAGGCTGCTAAGCCGAGCAATATCCCAGACAGCCAGAGGCCAATGTGGATGACGTTCGACGACAAATGGGTTGAGGAGGTCCGTCGCGGCTTCAAAGCCTGCTCCGTGTTTATGTGGTATCCCGTATACTGTACGTCTCCCATTGAAGTTGCAGTCGGTTGCTAAAGCTTCGAATAGGGCTCCCATACAACCAGATAATCAATAATTTGACATCGCAAGCCGCTGTTATGGTGACTGATGGGGTACCGAATGATGTCATCAACAATCTCGACCCCCTCGGCCTGATAATCTTCATTCCTATCTGTGATTTACTCGTCTACCCAGGCCTTCGCAAGATAGGCATCAACTTTACCCCAATCAAGAGGATCACCGTTGGTTTCCTCGCTGGCTCGGCTGCCATGATTTGGGCTGCTGTTGTGCAGCACTACATCTACAAGGCATGCTTCATAACCTTAAGCGTCGTTGAGGATTTATCTGATATTGATCTTTGTGGCGGTATGTAGACTAACCCCTGTGGGTCATTCGTGTCAACCTGCCAAGATGCCGATGGAAACCCAGTTACCTCTTCTCTTAACGTATGGATACAGAGTGGATCTTACGTTCTCATCGCGCTATCTGAGATTCTCGCGTCCATCACTGGCCTCGAGTATGCGTTCACCAAGGCGCCTAAAAACATGAAGTCACTCGTCATGGCCGTGTTCTTGTTCACTTCTGCCATCTCCTCTGCCATTGGCGAGGCCTTTAACCGTGAGTCATTTATTTTTACAACACGTCGTCTCACTGATTGATCGCGATACGGTAGCGCTTTCCACGGACCCGCGGCTAGTATGGAACTATGGTACAATGGCAGGCTTGTCGGCCATTGGTGGGATTCTCTTCTGGTTCTCCTTCCGCCGGCTGGATAGAGAGGACGCTGCGCTGGACAATCTCGGAGAGGGTCGCTTCTTTGAATCTTGAGTGGTGGTTGAGTAGAGATGTATGATAGCTGGACCCAAATGAGAGTGATTGAGATGTTCGTAAAAGGCAATGAGAGACGCTCAGGCGCGGTGAATGAACTGAACCCTCAGGCTAATAGCCGCGTCCACCGTGACACCACTGACACGACGACGAGGTCCTAGACCACCCACACCACCCCTATCAACTACTATCCCTCGTGCGTTACTGAGACGCGCCATCGACACCCTTTATACGTCTTCTCAATCCGATTGCTTTTCTCCTATAGAAGTCGACCTAATGTTCTCTCCAGCATAATATACCAAGTCTCGCCGCAGACCCATCCATCGTATTGCCATGTCCAATGAAGCGCACAAGGCGGACCAGATTGCTTTTAGGTACTACAATAAGCTCGCATCCGTCGTTCACGCTGCCAGAGCCACCACGGAACCTAACCCTCAGGCCAGGGTCGATAAATGGGTTCGTCGTCTTTCTTATCGTCCTATCTCACTCACGGATAGCTCTCCTCAGTTCAACCTCGAAACTCCTGATGCCGAAATTTTCAAAGAGCCTCTGAGGCCTTATCGGACCCTTTCCACCGTGCCGAACCCTTTGCCGTTTGAGCTCCAAGTCCTCTTGTCTGTCCCAGACCTCTCCGCGAATCAAGTCCTCGTTTGTCGAGGCACAGATTCATCACGTCTTCGCATAGAACCCACTCCCAAATACATTCTCCTCGAATCCTGGTCTGTTCAGTTCTCACCCCGGCGGGTTGGGAGCAGCGGGGACTCGGCCGACCTTGGCCTCTCTACTGTTTACAAGCATGGTATCGGGCTTTTCAGAAGCATCTACACTCTCTTGCGCGTCCTTCCCACCTGGAAATTGTACAAACGATTGCGCCGTCGTGTTGCCGTGCCTTCCAATCGGAACGCCAACTTGAACATTGAGCTACGCGTACGCAGCGGGCGAGACCAGGATGGTGTCCTTGGATTTGGTAAGCCCCTTGACACACCTCCTCGACACAAACACCCTCTTATTAGCCTCGTGGTTCAGACGTGTCTCCGGCGGCGCAAGCACCTCCGCTTGTCACTGAGTCACACACGTTTCCGTCGGTCCCTCATCCTTACGGGAGTATCACATTATCTGTTCGCTACCTCACCAATCCACTCTTCCATCTGGACGAACTAGAATCCCTCCTCTCGTCCCGCTTCTTCTCCCTCGATGAGGGTGCCGATTTCACACCGACCCTAGTTAAGAACCAGCAGCGGGAGTCTCTATCGAGTTCACCTGGGAGCTTGCCATTAAGGACTTCTCTCCCTGCATCTCCACCGACATCTACTTCATTGGCGGATCGCCTAGCTCGACAAGCCGTTCAACCTTCTTACACACATTCCCGTACTACGTCTTTTCCAACTTCGGGCACCACACGCCCTCCACTATCACAAGGCAGCAGGGCCGGGGGGCCTACAGACTTGGGTGGGACCTCTGCGCAGTCCTCTGCTTCTTCGCGTTTTGAGATTCCAGCCCTCCCGGCACCGAACCCAAGACTCCGTAGGGAAAGCATGGGCTCGGTAGGTTTTCATTTCGGGGTGTGATTGGCGTGTTCCTTATCGTTCGTCTTGTAGGATCTTCCATCTCTTCCCGGGCCGTTGCCAATTCGTCGCCCGCAGCTGAATCCTCTCAATCCGTTTAAGGCATCGACACTCTCGTCCGGCTCGCCTTCTCTGCATTCTCCGTCGCCCTCTTTAAGACAGGCTTCGCCACTGCCCTCCCGTGGTCCCGGACCACAGGCGATGTCTGGCTCTCCACGAGTTCCACCATCGCCTAGCAGTTACGGTCGGCTGTCATCTTCCCCGATTGCACCTTTGCGACCTTCACCACCATTCCAGCCTGGAAGCCTAGGCGATCGACGTTCCGTGAATTCTGCCGATGGCGGCGGAAGTGGAAGTATGGGTGGCGGTGAGGGCCGTAGACGGTACTCAAGTAGTTTTGGTCATCGGTACAAGGATTCGCTGGGAGGCGCCAGCGAAGTAAGCACTGGAAGTGGTGAAAGAAAAGAAAGAGAGAGCGACAAGGGCGGGGTGCGTCCTCAATCTTTCCGTTTCATCTGTGGTATCGTTGACCACGACCTGCATCAGAGCCCATTCTTCGGCGCGAATGCAGATGAAGAGGACCTGTCTGCATTTGTTAGCGATGCAAGTCAGCCAAAACCATTAAATCGGCACTATCGCGCGCAGAATCCCGACCCCCTACGTGATCCTATACTCGAGGGTCATGTACAGTTAGTGCAGCCATCGCGATCGTCCAGTCCTGCCGGCGCGCCATATGCACGTGACAGTCCAGACTCGAGCAATGCACTCGGGTTGGGACTGGCTACGACAGGACCGCTCCTTACGAGTGAAGATGCAGTTGATGATCAGTTACGTCGCATGAATGCCACTTTTGTGGCATCGCTCGAGATGTTAGGCAGTCCTCGACGCCGCGAGCGGACACGGTCGAGTCCAGGACCCTGTCCCCGCGATGGGGAAGTCCGGAGTTTAGGTTCTCCTGGGCCGCGCGTGGAACGCATCAGTGAGATCACGGAAGAGGGGAGCGGGAGCATGAGCGGAAGCGCGAGTGCGAACCAGAACTCGCGGGAAGACGCCGCGCGTGCGCACATGCGGAGTCTGCTGTCACAACCGAGATCTGGCTCACGCACGAGTAGTATCACGTCAGAGGAAGTGATTGGCAAGTTGGAGTTGGACGAGCGACGACAGAGCATGGGCCAGTAAGTTGGCGTTGGACAGGATAACGATGCGATGATGGCTATTTACTACACCTGTCCCTCACTTTTACATAGCTGGCAACCTTTTCTTCTTCTTCAAACATCAGGGTTTTGTAATATGATTGTAGCTTATACTCATCCTCATCTCATGTCGGTTTAACACGTTATTGTCACATACCATTACTGAAAGCGGGAATCGGTCCAGACCACGGACATTGCGCATATATTCACCATCTCCACGTAACTTAGGTAGTTATGATAGGGAATTCCCCTTATAACCCGTTCCGCTCCCCTCTTCTCTTCTCTTTCTTATCGCTCGGCCGTCCTCAAGATGTACCTGCCATCACGGTTATCACCCCTTACCCTTCTTTTCTACACTGCTGTCCTCTTTTCTTGGGCAGTTCCTCTCGACGATGATAGCGGTATCCTCTACCGCTTCTCCCCCGCGTCGAGTAAAGAGACGGAGGAGTTGCTTTCGTGGGCCGAGGTGCGTCTTCCATCGAGTAAATCGTCAGCATGTATGGAGCATTTCTACAGCTGCGCGAATGGGATCTGTGGCAAATGACCCATTCTTACGTCGACGTCTATTTCCCCCGTCGCGCTATCGCAGAGACCGAGCTTGGGCTCCTGCCCTTCGGTCTACCCCCGGGCACCAGTCACCGCATAGACCCGTCCTCGTGCTCATGCGCGCATGACCTCCGCGCCGAGAACGCGCACCCATGTTCACATATTACCACAGGTGAGGCTGGGGCACGTTGGGATGTCGTATCGCCCTCCAATGCCACCTTCCACGCACGATACCACCCGCTCGATGAGATACAGAGTTTCGTGCGCGATCTCGCAGCGGCGTATCCCAAACAAGTCACCATCGTTCCCCTCGGCCATAGTGGCGAGGGAAGAGAAATGTTCGCGCTTGAGATTTCAGCATCATCCGAGCCACCGGTGGGCGCTTCTGGAGCTCGGGCTAGCGCTGGCCATGGGTCACACGACCAAAATCCGCAGGTCGTATTTGGCGGGAAGGAGAAGGAAAAAGAGAGAGGCACCAATCCACGCTGTGGGTTCCTCGTCACGGGCGCACAACACGCTCGAGAGGTCCGTTTACGTCTTTTTGTTTTGCTAGCTTTGAGGAACAGGTTTAAACTTTTGTTCGCTAGTGGATTGCTTCTGCTGCCGCGTTGTACATCGCACACGCCCTCCTGGCCGACCCGTCAGAGGAGTTTTCTCTCGCCCGTCTACTTGAGCGACATGTACGTTTGTGAGTTTGTGGCGAGAAGGTCAATGCTGATGAAAAGCACAGAAATTTTATATTGTTCCTGTTACGAACCCAGATGGATATGTATATTCATGGGAAAAAGATCGATTTTGGTGCTTCTATCCTATTATTTGTTGTCTTTATCTTTGGCTCAACTTCATTGCAGGTACAAAAATCGCCTGCAGCTTGCTCCCGAAGCTCGTTGTGTAGGCATAGACATGAATAGGTACGCAGCTCCTCACCTATCTCTCAAATGCTTTCACGAATAGCTGCTTTTTTAAATAGAAATTGGGTGGGATTCCTCATTCACGACCTAGCCATTTGAGTAATCTGATGTAAAGAATCAGGGTTACAAGTGGAAGGCCAAGTCGAATGACTTTCACAATGACCAGTCACGTCCCGAGAATCCCTGCTCCGACTGGTATCCCGGAAGTCGCCCGTTTCAGGCCCCCGAAGTAAACAACATGGAAAATTATTTCAGGCGTTTGCCACGTTTAAAAGGATTTCTGGATCTACGAAGCTATGGGCAAATGCGTACGTCCATCCCTGACTATAATTCACAGATCCGATGCTGACGTGCTGTATCGGTCGATAGTGTCTACACC
This sequence comes from Russula abietina, assembly GCA_003313715.1. Lineage (NCBI taxonomy): Eukaryota > Fungi > Basidiomycota > Agaricomycetes > Russulales > Russulaceae > Russula > Russula abietina. The sequence continues at coordinate 11,332 of QLOU01009155.1, forward strand.
GTTCTCTTATTCCTGCAAGAAGACACCAAAAGATGCTGAGGACCAGTTGGAAGCGATTTCCGGGGCCGCATTTGCGATGAAGAAGTCACATGGCACCAAGTACACGGTAAGCACCGTGTCGCCCTTCACTGTGGTTGTTGGTCATGCTGAACGTCCCAGACGGGAGCGCTTTGTTCGACACTATATAGGTCTGTCAAATGAACAATTCTTTGGAAACCGTGGCGTTTTTATGCAGTCGGTCCCTCTCTCAAGGGCTCCCGGGAACATAGTTGATTGGATGTACAAAAGAATGGGCATCAAGTATTCCTTCGCCGCACACTTGCGCGACACCGGTACTGTGAGTTTTTTTTTTCATTTCATTCCGAAAATTTAGGCAAAACCGTTCAGCTCAATCTATTTTCAGTATGGCTTTTCTCTGCCAGAGCAATGGATACGACCCGTTGGCGAAGAAACTTCAAGGATGATCGAATACTTGGCAGATTTTATCGCGGTCGTTGGCAAGGAATGCCACTGAATCATGTCACACCGACATCACGTCCGATTCAAACACGAACGATAACTATATCAGTTTACTAACTATCCAGTCAGAGTGACGGTCTATGTCGATTACTACGTTTGAGGTTGTTGTATGATGCTCAGAAGCTGCAGCTGTCGGGGACGTGGCTGAATATAATTTATAATTGAATGGTATCTCCCCACTGACATAGTAAGCTATCCCGCTAATAGCGAGGATTTCTCCCGCAATTGGACTTCGACGTTTGGGATTGGTCGTGCCTAGTCAGAGAGCTTATAGTTCATTCACTTGACATGAGAATACGGGTTTACATGTTGGGCGTGCGGATTCTGAGCTAGCGCGTGAGCGAGTCTCATGACTACTAAGTTACGAAGACTATCAACACATGATTGCCAAATGATCCGTCGGTTCTTGTCAATTATGCGATCGTCACGCGTTGTGTGTACTGTATTGACCATGACACGGTACTTGCACGCGTGATCCTGTGCCTATCAAAGCCAGTCTAGTTTGGATGGGGCCGATTGCATTTGGAATGTTGGAATTAATTGTATTGTCCCCTTTCCGTCGTTGTCTGAGACCTACTAAGACCCGGAGCAACATACCGACAGATCCTGAAAGCACCAGTACCACATGGTCACGGTCTTACTAACCTCTGGTGTACGGAAAGCTCTTTGGAAAAAAAGGTTACAAAGAGCTCTTTAAGTACAAACCCACTGCAGCCGGGCAGGTGATACAAAACACAACTTTGCTCTGGTATAGATAGGCAGAAACGTCTCGACATAATTATTCGTACGTTATATATCTCGGTAATTGGACAACATAAGTTGCTGAAATTACTGGCCATAACGCAATCGATCGTGAGAGCAGCCGAGCCAAAACTTGAAGCTTGAATGGTCACTTAAACAATTTCTTCCTCGCTCTTATCACTCGCAATGAATATCTCTTGCTCAGCGACGGAAAATCTTCGCGAGGCGGTGATGGGGATGACGGTTCCGGATCCCCGGCGCGACTTATGCTCCTGGATCCATTTCTCAAAACCGCGGATAGGTACTCCTCCGCAAAGTCGGCGAGTGATAACAAGGAGTTCGTCCAGGCACTGCACAAAAATCGCATTATTCTACATCAACGTCGTGACGAGATTCCTTCCGAGTACGTACCTGGATCAATTGGTAGACAGCAACGACTGCCGATGCGTAGAACATATGTTCAAGCGACTGCATTTCGTCAGGGCCGATGTCACTGTGGCCGTCAATGTCAGGGGTTTCACTTAACGCAAGCTCATGATGTAAGAGGAGGCGATCCAACAACGTTTCAGGAAGCACGCTATGTATGGGACTGCCCGTGTGAAGAGACTGCGACACTGATGTAAAGGCAGAGACAACATCGGAGATCTCGAGAAAAATAAGGCTTTAGAATAACGGGGGTGGGAATCACGCACGAAATTCGGGTCGAGCACTTTCGTGTTATATAAGAGTGATTGTCGCCATTTGGCATCAAGTTTCCAAAGTGATCCACCAAGCTGCAGGTAGGGATACACAATTACCGCGTCATCCTACAACTGTTCGATATCACGCACCTGAGATAACACTGCAATCATCTCCTCCTGGACCTCCATCAACTTGATATACTCACCCTTCGGCCAACGCCCACGAATATTTCCTTCCCAGGATGCGAGCATCATTTGCTGCTTGCCCGCTTGTACTTGAGCTGTGACAGCAACAAGTCGTCGTCTGAGTGGCTTGACCCAGTTCGTAGATGAATACGGAACGTCCTTCCTCGAGTCGTCCTCCACGATCCATGCAGACATCAACATGGTGTAGGCATGTCCAAGTTCATCAATCGTGGCAGCTGCGCGCAGACGCACAGCTTTGCGTCCAGATTTTGGAGGGAGCATCATGATGATGAAAGTAGCGGTACACCCTTGTAGTACTTGATCAACAAGTAGAACATAAAATAATAATTCAAGTGACATACCAATCAAAACAAGGGTACATCGACGCCAGGCTGCATTTCCTCCGATGCCAGGATTAGAGAGTACTGGCAGGTGACCATCGATCCATGAGTATCCTAGGATGAGCGCAACTGTAGCCTAAAGCAGAATAAGGGGGGTATAGGCTGAGTGATATCAACTACGAACGGTGCCTAGAATAGCGCCTGGCAGAAGTTGCGGTGGTGCGAACAGTCTCACGAACAAGACAGGAGCTATGAGCACCGCGTAACTGGCGGCGAGCCCGTATGGGCTGCCGTGTCCCCTACCATTCCCTGGACCACTGAGTGAGTAACACAATACCTGACGGATGAAAGCAGAATGTCTACCAATATACCAGATGAGTATGGCCATTATCAGACCCATAATAGTGCCTCCAATTCGGATCACGAAACTATGCCAAGGTAAGCAGGGACGCGAGACACAGAGACCAGGGGCTACTAACTTGAAGATTTGATCACCTGCATAGACCGTTAAGATTGTCTGTGCCATGATCAGAGCCCTGGTGTTCTCTTAGTTGTAATATTCTCAGTGAAACCAACGGATATAGCTCACCAGATGCCCTTGTTGACGTAATAGAAATCTGTCGTCTGTTAGTAGATGAACAGAGATACACCGAACATCACCAACGAGCAGAATTCTTGAATACCGAGGGAAGCCAAAGCAGAATACTGAGGAACACATATCGGAAGACGAACTGGAAGATATGGCGTCAATATCTCCGATATTCCACAGGAAATTATGAAAGGATAGGACATACCAACGCTTCGGCTGTCTTTGTCCACTGTAAGAAGAGATGAAGTAGATTCATAAACTTCTGGAAGAGGTTCGTTGGCGGATGGCTATCCGGGTCCGAATCCGCATCTGCATATTAATCAGCAGGTTTATCAATAGACACGCTGGAGAGGTCCTCACGACGTTCTTCATAATTGATGTCTTCTTCATCCAGATACGTTTCGTTCCTCTGTTCCTCACCGAAAGTTTGCTCTTCACTTCTTCGCCGCCCTTTGAACAGTGCCTTCGGGATATTCCTCAGGCTTGAAGGTCCCCACAGGCGAACTCTTTGACGCCGTGCGTTTATCTCGGCCACAGTTTGGACGAGTGAGAGCACGACTTCTCCTATTATCATTGCCGTCGAGCAGAACACATACCCGAGATAAAGACCCCTGAGTGGCTTGTTCGTTCTGGGTTTTTGCCCATAGGCTTCAAGTACAGAATCGGCACCGCGCTCCTTGAAATTGCTCAATGCCGTGCGGAGCTTGTCTCTGGCGGAGTCTAGATTTTCTTCCAGAGGACGAATGGGTACAGAGCGCGAAAAGAGCCGGTCGTTGTTGACTGCGGTAATTAGATCTTTAGCGGCTGCCACTCCACCTATAGTGGCGGCACGAAGCTCAGCAGTTGCGTCATGAATGCGCGGGAGGATCTCGGCAAGTCTGAGGTTCATTGCAGATTCACGAGCTACGTCCGGTGAGAAAACGTGGTGCAGAAGCTGTGTGTCAGTGGAAACGGACGCAGGCGTGGGAATATTGGAGAATGCATCGGGAGGGGTGGGTTGGTCGCAGACATGCTTCGAGAAACTTAACAATCCATCTGCGGGATATTAGGGCAGAGAGTACATGGATAAGTAGATATACGCACTAATTCGGGAGACAATGGCAAGAAGTGGGTCTGCAAGGCGGGACGCGTCATCACCATTCCAGCGACCGACGCTGAACTCGCTTTTGAGGTGGACTGTCAATGTCAGCACTGATAATAGATGGCGTGAACAGCAGCCTCAGACGATGATAAAATGGATAGTCACTGGTCTGAAACATCCCCGC
>QLOU01009157.1:0-25765 GCA_003313715.1 Russula abietina
TTCATGAAGTGGCGACGGGATATCTTTTTTGAGATGCTCTAACAACTCTGAGTTGAAGGAGCGGGGAATAGTCTCGAAAAAGTTCTTCAGTGAGTTGTCGTCGCCTAGAGCATTGATCGTCCAGTCTAAGGTCTGAACGTCGATCTCCGATGACCGCCCTAATGCCGTTTCCTCGGCTGCCTTCTCCACTCCTCTTGATATCCATCCTTGGTATCGGTCCCTCAAGCGTTGTTCCCAGGTCCAATATTCCTCATAGCGATAGTTCCGAATATTTCTAACTTTGATAAAGGCGTGGATTTTGAAGATTACATGACATATGATGCTGGCGTATAGGAACCAGATTGGTGTCGAAAGTGGTGAGTGGTATGGGCTATCGTGCCGGATTATTGGAAGTAGTGTGATCGATCCATACACCATCGAGAAAAGCCCAATCCACCAAATTACATAGCCGAACACTTCACGGTTGACATTGAACAGAAAAACAGCCACCCCGCCAAAGAAAAGGAACAGCGAGAGATGCAGTAGCATCGGCAGTCCTTCGACTGCCCATGGGACATGCATCTTATCTACGCCCTCGGAAAAGTATGCCCGCATTCGAGCTCGCTTTTCTGGACTGCACCGGGCAGGTTGAGCCCGAAGTAGATATCGACGCGCCCATTGTTGTAACGATGTCGCCCACAAAGCACAGCTGAGGCTCATCACCAGGCTCAAGAACCAGAGAGAATTCACCCAGACGGCATATCTCGGAGGAGAGAATGAGGGTGGTTGGGCAACAGGGGGAGGTGTGGATGTTCGTGTTACGTTCGGGTCGGCCAGTACCTGATAAATGTTGCCGAGGTAGAACGCGGAGGTATCCTGACTGCTTGGCCTCAGGTCCAGGACTGTAACAGCAAGGAGGGCAGCAACAGCGGCAGAGAATAGACCGGTCTGTAGTGTTCCAGTTAATATACAAATATAGACAGATGGCGAAATGAGGACTCACAAAAAAGAGAATGCCATCAGCATCCTTTTGCCAATGCTCAACCATTTTGTTGTCCTCTTCCTCTGCGGCCTTGGAATATATGGAGAAGAATGGCCCTGAACTGTCTCCGAAATTGGATTCTCCTTGCAATGGCTGGTGCGACGCCGTCATAGGATGGTCTCGGCGGTCATCTAGGTTAAGAAAGTGGGGTTGAGATAGGTCAAATTGACGGGTAACATGCCTGGTCCACCTTGTCCAGCGCCCACCTCGGGATCGGGGGGCATAGTTTGAGACATGTACAGTGAAGAACTGCTGTGTAACGGAGCGTATACAGATACAGAGGCTAGAAAGGTTGCTGCCAGGCCGGCCCGCTTGTTGAAAATAAATGTTTGTCGTTGTTTGTCATTGAACATCATCACGTCGCGCTTTTGGACCACCAACCTGGCTGACAGGGTACTGCGAGAATGGGAACGCCGTCTAGAACAAGGAAATGGTAAGGCTATGAAATAAACGAGTGAAAACAAGGGCCAGCGCTGTGTGGACAGCGCTGCAGCGGTTCCACTGACGCATGACGATTAGGGACAAGCCTGAAAAGCGAACATCAAACAAAGACGAGGAGTTTAACTTGAAGGACAGGAGAGAAAAAGGAGACACTCCCAGAATTCAACTCGACGCTTTCCTCAACGATAAGAAGGGTGGATTTTAAAAACATGGTATTCCTGGTTCGACAGCTGAAGGTATGTCCTAGTCGGTGGAAGGAGACGATGATGAAAAGGTTTGGAGGGAGTGGATGCGCGCCTCAAAGCTAAGGAGATTCGTAATGAACGTTTTCTAATATGCCGTGGGAGGTGTGTGTGACAGGCGCACCGATACAGTTGTTCTGCTCTGGTCTAGTAGCTAAGCGTACAGCGCGTAACTCCGAAGCAGTAGTGAATATAGGTGGTTTTCATTGCACATTCTGGGTAAATTTAAAGTACGAAAAGCACATCAATATGGCATTAACACAGCTGAGAGGTGTATTGCAAGCGAGCGATATCCCCAACGGAGAACAACGTACAGTAAGCTACAATAAAAAAATAAAAAAGATCCTCGAAAAAAAAGACAAGTGAAGTCTACTCATGATTTACATATCGTAAGGTTTCGACGATGTGTTCGGTAGGGATGTTGGGATTGGTACAGGTGTAGATGGGGGTGCGTTTCTGGATACGGTTGACGATATTTGACTAGTTCCTGGTTCTACGCTTTGTGCGAATACATCCTCTGAGTATTGCTGTTCGCTTCCTTCCAGAGGATCATCGGTGACGTCTTGCGACGCGGAGGTCACAACAGCTGTCGGTGATACACTGGTTGAATGAGAGATGGAACGAACTGGGTTAGTCGGTGGAGTCAAGTCGGGGCCATGAGAGGTCGGTCCGATGTCGCTGGTCGTTGTCGGATTAGTGAACGAAGGCGGTTTAATGGCGTTATTCATTTGCTTGGATTGTTGCGAAGCGGTGTTGCCGCCATCGGTTGGTGAGGGAGACAAGGCATTGGGTGAATTATCAGGTGGTGCGGGGAGAGGTGCGGAAACGTGAGGGGTCGAGTCTGGGCGATGGCTAGCGAGGTTGCAGAATGGATACGACAACGGCGCGTACAGAATTGGGTCGAAATCATGGGTGGAAGCAGAGAATGTAGTCGGGGCCGCATCAGTGCCTTGATGTAAGGCGATGTAAAGATGGCGGATCGAATAGAGAACATCGACAAAAGTGCCGAAATGTTCTTGGTTCCTTGCTTCTTGAACAATCTCGTTCCATAACGTACAGAAGTTATGCTGCAATCTCGGAAGCGTATTGCATATGTCGAGTTTGGAAAGTGTTTTCAAAACCATCCAATTAAGGAAATAAAAGCGACGCTGCTGGCGAGTAAAATGATTGAAGATGACAAGTAACGCACTATCATCTCCAAGACCGATCTTGTCCCGAAGGTCTCCCTCTGGTAATCCAAATACTCGGGCAGCGAGCGTAACCCAACGGTCATTTCGTTCCCGCACATTGACAAGGATCCCAGCGATGATGCGTTGCGCAGCCGCATCAATATCCTGACCATTGTTTGTGAACCAACCTGCAAGAGTGTGTCCCATTTCAAGAGTTTGTGGCACATCCTGACGACGAAGCAGAAAACGGGACAACCAATCTATGGTTTCGCCTAATTGGTTTAATGCATTATTGGAGATGTCAAGCCGACGAAGTTTCTCCGAATCGCTGATCGAATTAGAGGACAAAGTACGCTCAAAGAATCCGCCCAACACCTCCAAGACCTTATCGCGAAGTGCCCACGGGATATCTCTTTTGAGATGCTGTAACATCTTTGATCTAAAGGAGCGGGGAATGGCCTCCAAGAAGTTCTTCAGTGAGTCGTCGTCGCCTAGAGCATTGATTGTCCAGTCCAAGATCTGGACGTCGATCTCCGATGACCGTTCTGTCGCCGCTTCCTCGGCTGCCTTCTCCACACCTCCTAACATCCATCCTTGGTAACGGTCCTTCAAGTCTTCGCATCTCTCCCAGGTCCGAAGGCTCCAAAGATTTCCAAGTGTGATGAAGGCAAGAATTTTGAAGGTAAGATAATTTATGCCGGCATATAGGAACCAGGCTGATGTCGAAAGTGGCGAGTGGTATGGGCTATCGTGCCGGATTGTTGGAAGTAGTGTGATCAATCCATACACCAAAGAGAAAAGTCCGATCCACCAGATTACATAGCTGAACACTTCACGGTTGACATTGAATAGAAAAACGCCCACCCCGCCAAAGAAAAGGAACAACGAGATGTGCAGTAGCATCGGCAGTCCCTCAACTGCCCACGGAATATGCATGTTGTCCACGCCCACAGAAAAGAATGCGCGCATTCGAGCTCGCTTTTCTGGGCTGCACCGGGCAGGCTGAGCCCGATGGAGATATCGACGTGCCCATTGTTGTAACGATGTCGCCCACAAAGCACAGCTGAGGCTCATGACGAGGCTCAAGAACCAGAGAGAATTCACCCAGACGGCATATCTCGGAGGAGAGAATGAGGGTGGTTGGACAACAGGGGGTGTGGATGTTCGAGTTACGTTCGGATCGGCCAGTACCTGATAAATGTTGCCGAGGTAAAATGCGGAGATATCCTGACCGTTTGGTCTCAAGTCCTGGACAGTAACAGCAAGGAGGGCAGCAACTGCGGCAGAGAATAGACCGGTCTATAGTATTCCAGTTTATATGCATAAATGGAATGGACAAAATGCCAAAATGAGGACTCACAAAAAAGAGAATGCCATCAGCATCTTTTTGCCAATGCTCGACCATCTTATTGTCCTCTTCCTCTGCGGTCTTGGAGTATATGGAGAAGAATGGCCCTGAGCTGTCCCCAAAATTGGATTCTCCTTGCAATGGCTGGTTCGACGTCGTCATGGGATGGTCGCGGTGGTCATCTACTGTAGATGGTTAAGAAATTAGTGGAGATAAGACAAATTGACGGGTGACATACCTGGTCCACCTGGTCCAGCGCACACCTCGGGATCGGGGAGCATAGTTTGAGACATTTACAGTGAGGAACTGCTGTGTACGGAGCGTATACAGATACAGGCTGGTGGCCCGGCCCGCTTGGTCGGAATGAATGTTTGTCGTTGTTTGTGATCGAACCTTTTACCGCCAACACCGTAGCGCTTTTGGACCACCAACCTGGCTGAGAGGGTACTGCGAGCCTGGGAACGCCGTCTTGAACAAGGAAATGGTAAGGCTATGAAATAAACGAGTGAAAACGAGGGCCAGCGCCGTGTGGACAGTGCTGCAGCGGTTCCACGCAAGACGATTAGGGACAAAAGCGCACTTCAGACAAAGACGAGTGTAACTTGAAGGACAGCTTGAAGGACAGGAGAGAAAAAGGAGGCACTTCTAGAATTCATCTCGATACTTCCCTCAACGATAAGAAGGGTGGGTTTAAATAACATGGTGAATTCCTGGTACGACATATCCGTCCGGGAAGGAGACGTCTGGTCTAAGCGTACAGCGCGTAACTCTGAAGTAGTAATACAGTAAGTACAGGTGGTTGTCATTGCACATTCTGGGTAGACAATGCTCCGATATTTGTCAAAACATGGGCATCTACAACTAATATTCCCAACGAAGAACAACGTACAGTAAGCTGCCATAAAGAAGAATCAATGTTGTCGAAAAGACAGTTAAAGCAACTTATGATTTACCCATCGGGGAAGTGCGACAACAAAAGAAATGGTAAGCGCACCGCTCCTCGGCCACCTGCTCACCATGCTCCCCAAACGCGTCGTCATGTCCCACCCGTGTTGTTACTTCATTATGAGGATATGGAGAAAGAGGCGACACCTGCATGGTAAGATGTCGACGGTGTGTTCGGTAGGGATATTGGGATTGGTACAGGTGTACGTGGAGGTGCATGTGTGGATGCGGTTGACGAAATCTGACTAGTTCCTGGTTCTACGCTTTGTGCGACTATATTCGAGTCTTGCAGTTCGCTTCCTTCTAGAGGATGAGACAACCTGGAGGCGATGTCTTGCGACACAGAGACTTGCGACACAGAGACCACAACAGCTGTCGGTGATACACTTGTTGGACGAGAGTTGGAATGAACTGGGTTGGTCGGTGGAGTCAAGTCGGGCCCATGTGAGGTCGCTCCGATTTCGCTGGTCGTCGTCGGATTAGAGAACGAAGGCGGTTCAAAGATGTTATTCATTTGCTCGGATTGTCGCGAAGCGGTGTTGCCGCCATCGGTTGGTGGGGGAGACAGGGCATTGGTTGAATTACCAGGTGGTGCGGGGAGAGGAAAAGAAAGGTGGGGCCGGTGAGGGGTCGAGTCAGGGTGATGGCTAGCGAGGTTGCAGAATGGATACGACGACGGCTCGCGCAGGATGGCGTCGTCGTAGGTTGAAGCAGAGAATGCAGTTGGGGCAGCATCGGTGCCTTGATGTAAGGCGATGTAATGACCGCGGATCATTCTGGGAATAAAGGTGTCGTTACGTCCGCTCCTTGCATCTTGAACGATCTCGTTCCATAAGGTACAGAAGTCATGCTGCAGTCTCGGAATAGTGCTGCGTATGTCGAGTTTGGAAAGTAGATTAAAGTACGACCAACTAGAGCAATTTCCGCGACGGTATTGGCGAATTTGGCAAATCAAACCGGCAAGTGACACACTGTCATCTCCAAAAGTGATCTTGTCCCGAAAGTCTCTCTCTTGTAAGTCAAATGTTCGGACAGCGAGCGTAATCCAACTGTCGTTTCGTTCCCGCACACTGATAAGGATCCTAGCAATAATGACTTGCGTAAACACATCAATATCTTGACCATTTTTTGTGAACCAAGATGCAAGAGTGTGTCCCATTTCAAGAGTTGGCGACACATCCTGACGATGGAACAGAAAACGGGACAACCAATCTATGGTTTCGCCTAATTGGTTTATTGCATTATTGGAGATGTCAAGCCGACGAACTTTCTCCGAATCGCTGATCGAATTAGAGGACAAAGTACGCTCAAAGAATCCGCGCAACGCCAACATGATCTTTTGGCGAAGTGTCGATGGGATATCGCTTTTGAGATGCTCTAACATCTTTGAATTGAAGGAACGGGGAATGGTCTCGAAGAAGTTCTTCAGTGAGTCGTCGTCGCCTAGAGCACTGATTGTCCAGTCCAAGATCTGAACGTCGATCTCCGATGACCGTCCTGATGCCGTTTCCTCGGCTGCCTTCTCCACTCCTCCTAATATCCATCCTTGATAACGGTTCCTCAGGTGCCGTTCCCAGGCCCAATGATCCCAATAGCTATCGTCCCTAATATTTTTAAGCTTGATAAAGGCGTGAATTTTGAAGGTTACATGGCGTATGCTGGCGTATAGGAACCAGGATAGTGTAGAAAGTGGTGAGTGGTATGGGCTATCGTGCCGGATTATTGGCAGTAGTGTGATTAATCCATACACCAAAGAGAAAAGAACGATCCACCAAATTACATAGCTGAAGACTTCACCGTCGACATTGAACAGAAAAACGGCCACCCCGCCAAAGAAAAGGAACAGCGAGACATGCAGTAGCATCGGCAGTCCTTCAACTGCCCACGGAATATGCATCTCGTCAACGCCCCCGGAAAAGTATGCCCGCATTCGAGCTCGCTTTTCTGGACTGCACCGGGCAGGCTGAGCCCGATGGAGATATCGACGTGCCCATTGTTGTAATGATGTCGCCCACAAAGCACAGCTGAGGCTCATGACGAGGCTCAAGAACCAGAGAGAATTGACCCAGACGGCATATCTCGGAGGAGAGAATGAGGGTGGTTGGGCAACAGGGGGAGATGTGGATGTTCGTGTTATGTTCGGGTCGGCCAGGACCTGATAAATGTTGCCGAGATAGAACGCGGAGATATCCTGACTGCTTGGTCTCAGGTCCAGGACTGTAACAGCAAGGAGGGCAGCAACTGCGGCAGAGAATAGACCGGTCTATAGTATTCCAGCTTATATACAAAAATAGACAAACAGCAAAATGAGGACTCACAAAAAAGAGAATGCCTTCAGCATCCTTTTGCCAATGCTCGACCATCTTGTTGTCCTCTTCCTCTGCAGCCTTGGAGTATACGGAGAAGAGCAGCCCTGAGCTTTCCCCAATATTGGATTCTCCTTGCAATGGCTGGTTCGACGTCGTCATAGGATGGTTGCGGCGGTCATCTACGATAGTTAAAAACTTAGTTGAGATAGGTCAAATCGACGGGTGACATGCCTGGTCCACCCGGTCTACCGCCCACTTCGGAATCAGGAGGCATAGTTTGAGACATCCACAGTGAGGAACTGCTGTACGGAGCGAGAGGCGGATCCAAGGGTGTTGCCAATGAATGTTTGTCGTTGTTTGTCATTGAACCTTTCCTTTTTCTTCTGCCGCACCTGCCACGCTTTGCCACCGGTTGACCGAGCGATGGCTGAGGGTACGGTGGTGTGGAAAGGGTAAGACTAGGAGTGAAAACGAGTGAAAACGAGGGGCCAGCGCCGTATGGACAGCAGTTCCACGCAAGACGACTCAAAGTTGGGGACAAAAGCGCAAATCAAACAAGGACGACGAGTGCAACTTGAAGGACAGGAGAGAAAAAGAAGACACTCCTAGAATTCAACACGACGCTCGCCGTCAATGATAAAAAAATTGAATAACATGCTGAATCTCTGTACAACAAGGTCCGGTCCAAGTCGGTTGCAGGAGGTGATGAGGACAGAGTTTGGGTGCGCGCCTGAAAGCTGTAGACGGTCTACGGTGTAGAAAAAGTTGTAATGAAATTTTCTTAATATACTAGTGAATCAGCAGAGGCGAACATGGGGTGTGACAGGCTCCAATACAGTAGTTCTGCTCTGGTCTAAGCGTACACCGCATAACTCTGAAGTAGTAGTAAGTACAGGTGCTTGCCGTACTTCCTGGGTAAATCTAACATACAAAAGTACATCAATAGAGAATTGTTACAGCTGAGAGGGTCCGAGTGTATTGCAAGCAAGCGATAAGGCTCAGATGATTGTCAAAATATGGGCATCTAAACGGATGTCTTAATGGAGAACAACGCACGGTAAGCTACAATAAAGAAGAAAAAATGTCCTCGAAAAGACGAGTAAAGGCAACTCATAATTTACCTATCGGGGAAGTTCCATGATAAAAGAGAAGGTAAGCGTACCGCTCCTCGGCCACCTGCCCACCATGCTCCCCAAATACGTCGTCATGTCCCACCCGGGTCATTGCTTCATTATGAGGAGGTAGAAAAGTGTGAGGGATTGGAGACAGAGGCGACACATGCATGGTAGGATTTCAACGCTTGCTGTTCGCTTCCTTCCAGAGGATGAGACAACGTGGCGGTGATGTCTTGAGACGCGGAGGTCACAACAGCTGTCGGTGATACAATTGTTGGACAACAGATGGAATGAACTGGGTTAGTCGGTGGAGTCAAGTCGGGGCCATGGGAGGTCGCTCCGATGTCGCTGGTCGTCGTCGGATTAGAGAACGAAGGCGGTTCAATGACGTTATTCACTTGTTCGGATTGTCGCAAAGCGGTGTTGCCGTCGCTTGGTGAGGGAAACAAGACATTGAGTGAATTACCAGGTGGTGCGGGGAGAGGAGCAGAAACGTGAGGGGTCGAGTCTGGGCGATGGCTAGCGAGGTTGCAGGATGGATACGACGACGGGTCGAACAGAATCCGGTCGAAATCATCGGTGGAAGCAGAAAATGCAGTCGGAGCAGCATCGGTGCCCTGATGTAAGGCGATGTAAGGATGGCGGATCCTTTTGAGAATATAGAGAGGATCGTTGAAAATTCCTTCGTTCTTTGCTTCTTGAACCATCTCGTTCCATAACGTGCAAAAGTCATGTTGCAGTCTCGGAAGGGTATTGCATATGTCGAGTTTGGAAAGTGCGTGAAAAGCCACCCGATCAGGGTAACCAGAGCGAATATATTCGCGAGTAACGTGAATCAGGATGTCAAGTAACACGCTATCATCCCCAAGAGCGATCTTGTCCCGAAGGTCTCGTTCCGGTAAGTCAAATACTTGGGCAGCGAGCGTGACCCAACTGTCATTTCGTTCCCGTACATTGACAAGGATCCTGGCAATAATGCGTTGCGCAACCACTGCATGCAAACCAGAGTTTTCGGCGTGGGAAAACTTGAAGAAAACTCGGAGAACAGCTTAACAATTCCTTACATATCATTTCCCACGGTGAGGTACGGGGCTGGGAAAATGTTTGAGTTTTCCTTATTAGAGTTTTCCCACACCGAAAACTCTGGTTTGCATGCAGTGAACCGTAGGAATATCTTGACCAATGTTTGTGAACCAACCTGCAAGAGTGTGTCCCATCTCAACGGTTTGTGGCACATCCAGACGATCGGAAAGGAAAAAGGTCAACCAATAACGGGTTCTGCCGCTTATTTGGTTTATCGCATTATTGGAGATGTCAAGCCGACGAACCTTCTCCGAATCGCTGATTGAGTTAGAGGACAAAGTACGCTCGCAGAACCCACGCAACGCTAGCAAGATCTTTTCGCGAAGTGGCGACGGGATATCGCTTTTGAGATGCTCTAACATCTCTGAGTTGAAGGAGCGGGGGATGGTCTCGAAGAAGTTCTTCAGAGAGTCGTCGTCGCCTAGAGCACTAATTGTCCAGTCCAAGATCTGGATGTCGATCTCCGATGACCGTTCTGTCGCCGCTTCCTCGGCTGCCTTCTCCACACCTCCTAATATCCATCCTTGGTAACGGTCCTTCAAGTCTTCACATTTCTCCCAGGTCCGAAGGGTCCAAAGACTACCAAGCGTGATGAAGGCGAGAATTTTGAAGGTTACATGATGTATGCTGGCATACAGGAACCAAGCTGATGTCGAAAGTGGTGAGTGGTATGGGCTATCGTACCGGATTGTCGGCAGTAGTGTGATCAATCCATACACCATAGAGAATAGCCCGATCCACCAAATTACATAGCTGAACACTTCCCGGTTGACATTGAATAGAAAAATGGCCAGCCCTCCGAAGAAAAGGAAAAGTGATAGATGCAGTAGCATCGGCAGTCCTTCGACTGCCCACGGAATATGCATCTTTTCCACGCCCCCGGAAAAGTATGCACGCATTCGAGCTCGCTTTTCTGGACTGCACCGGGAAGGCTGAGCCCGATGGAGATATCGACGTGCCCATTGTTGTAACGATGTCGCCCACAAAGCACAGCTGAGACTCATCACTAGGCTCAAGAACCAGAGAGAATTCACCCAGACGGCATATCTCGGAGGAGAGAATGAGGGTGGTTGGACAACAGGGGGAGGTGTGGATGTTCGTGTTACGTTCGGGTCGGCCAGGACCTGATAGATACTGCCAAGGTAGAAGGCGGAGATGTCCTGACTGCTTGGTCTCAGATCCAGGACTGTAACAGCAAGGAGGGCAGCAACTGCGGCAGAGAATAGACCGGTCTGTAGTATTCCAGTTAATAGACAAAAATGGACAAATGGACAAATGAGGACTCACAAAAAAGAGAATGCCATCAGCATCCTTTTGCCAATGCTCGACCATCTTGTTGTCCTCTTCCTCTGCGGCCTTGGAGTATATGGAGAAAAGCAACCCTGAACTGTCCCCGATATTGGATTCTCCTTGCAATGGCTGGTTCGACGTCGTCATAGGATGGTTGCGGCGGTCATCTACTAAAGACAGTCAAGGAATTAGTTGAGATAGGTCAAAAATCGACGGGTGACATGCCTGGTCTACCCAGCCCACCGCCCACCTCGGGATCAGGGGGCATAGTTTGAGACATTTACAGTAAGGGGGCGTAGTGAGTGTACGGAGCAAGGTCCTCAGACTCCTGCCGCATCGTTAAAAATGAGTATTTGTCATTGTTTGACGACGAACCTTCGCCTTACCTCCACCAACGAAAATGTCCACCGCAGCGCCGCATTATTGGAATCACCAATTTTCCTTACATGCAGGCAGACAGATGCGATCTGTTGCAGAATCGACAACCCAAACTGAGGGGTGAAGGAGAGACTACATACACACCATGCGGACTAGGGTTTTGCCTATATTCACGTTGTGCCAATTCTTATTCTCTCTAGCACCGGATCCTGACATATGGACGAGCATGACTGGGCGAGTTGGCTCGAGTCGCCCGTCTTAGCGAATGGGTGGTCTACGGTGAGAAAAACGCGATGAAACCCCTCTGAGTCCCACAAGGTCCAGTCCGAGTCGGTACTGGAGGTGATGATGAAAAAGTCTGGGGTGTGTGGATGCGCGCCTCAAAGCTGAAGCGCGGAAGCGGGACGTACAGAGATGATGCCTAGTCCCGGAAACGAATGGGCAGAGAGACGACGACAGGCGCTCCAGTTGTTCCGCGCCGGTCAGACCGGTCAGCACCGATTTGCCGCATCTACAACGGATACTATATCCCAACGAAAAACAAATGCTCAGTAAGCTACTATAACAAATACAAAACATCCTAAAGAGTACGAGTAAACGCAACTCATGATGTACCTATCGGAGAAGTGCGACAATAAAAGAGAAGGTAAGCACACCGCTCCTCATGATCAGCCACCTGCTCAGCACCATGCTCCCTATCACACTCAGTGGGACTTATAGGCACGCGTGAGTGAGAGAGAGAGGAGGGGACCAATAATGTCCCCTACCGCGGCTGCTCTCTATGTATATGTAGACGGAGGCATATGATTAATTACATAATATGAGTTATCGCCTGGCTGGATTACGCCTTAGTAAGTGCGTCCAACACTCCCCGAACACGTCCTCATGTACCATCCGGGTCACTGCTTTACCATCGATGTGCAGCCAAACTTCCCCCGTGTCGCCGTCGCCGTTCGGATGAAGAATATCGACCGTATAGTACCCACTGCCTACAGATTCACCATGATGGTAGAGGACTCCATAGAGCTTGTAATGCAGTAGCTCTGAGGGTCGTTCAGCGTTGGGTACCATAATGGCTGAAGCAAATCAGTACAAATTCTCAGCCTCGGCTGCCGCGAGAAAGGTGAAAATCGTACTTAGTGGGATTCGTAGGTCTGGTTCAAACCGGATCGACTTTCCGATTTTGGCCATACCGCCCGTAGCCCTATCGTACCGGAAACGCTTGAGATGGAGAACGAGAACCGGGGGAAGCGCCTCGATGAGGATTTGTTGGCTTGCATCGTTCAAGCAGGATGGGCCGTCCTGCATGGCCTGCGACTGGGAGACGTGCATGAGGGCGTCTTCAACGGTGAATACCGAATCTGGCTGTGAATGGTATGGACATTATTAATAATTAACACTGGCAGGACATCCAGGCGGATGGCACGAGCAGGAAGGAAGAGAAACGGACCTGGATGTCGAGATGGAGCGATCGCCAGTCTTTTGTAGGGACAAGGTCAGGCTGATTTGGCGCCCGGACTGGCGAACGGAACTTCCCCCCGAATATACGCGTGATAGGTGACTCCGCGACATTGGCCTGATCATGTCCATGCATCCTTTATCAATGCCAATTTCAGCGCAAAGAGATAAAACAATGGACGCACCACGAAGCCATGACTTCCCACCTCAGTCTTGCCTGTCTGAGACACGTGTTCTTCTACTTGCAGAGCAGCACTGGCAGACTGGCGACCACTGATAGAAGGGAGTAGCGCGAGTAACTCTTCGTCAAGCGCGTCAAGGTATAGAGAAAGGAACTTTTCCGCATCCTGCTGTTGGCCATCCTATACACAAATTAGTAACAGGAGGCCACTACGTGAGCACGAGAACGTACAAGCAAGTGTTTGAGCTGCATGTTCTCCTTCATCGCATCATACATGTACTTGAGTTCAAACGAATCAACAAAGTTACCGTCATTCTTGTCTTCATCGGCCCTCGATGTTCTGCCAGAGGTCGGCTGCGACTGCTGTTGGGCCGAAGGCGACTCGTCCTCGACCATGAATTCTTTAAAGAATCTGACCGTGGCATCCACCAGTGGTGTTGCATCACCACCAGTCTCAGAAAATCCTGCTCCGCGCTTCCCCTTCAGATCGTCCAGTTCTCTGAACAGGTCCCGGAACGGAGGGGAATCTACAAGCAGTTGCATGACAGAATTCGCAAAGCCCATATTCCTGGTATTTACGAGTCCACGAGCACGTAGGCGTGGAAGCGTAGCACTGCCAGTTGGATGAGAGGCGGGGACGTAGGAACGGATGGAAGGGGGAGCGATGTGCGTGGGATTGGAGACAGATGCGACACTTGCATCGTGGGATTCCGACAGGGTGTTCGGTAGGGATGCTGGGATTGGCGCCAGTGTAGGTGCAGGTGCAGGTGCGGATGGGGTAGACGAAATTTGACTAGTTCCTGATTCTGCACCTTGTGCAACTATATCGGAAGTCTGCTGCTCGCTTCGTTGCAGAGGATGAGACAGTGTAGCGGCCGAGGTGATGTCTGGAGGCGCAGCGGCCACAATAGCTGTTGGCGGTGCACCCGTTAGACGAAAGCTGGAATGAACTGGGTTGGTAGGTGGTGAAGCCAAGTCGGGGCCGTGAGAGGTCGCTCCGATTTCGCTGGTTGTCATCGGATTAGAGGACGAAGGCGGTTCAACGACGTTGTTAACTTGCTCTGCAGGTCGCGAGGCGGTGTTGCCGCCATGGGTTGGCGTGAGGGGCAAGGTATAACCAGGTTGTATGGGGAGAGGAAGAGAAACGTGAGCGGTCGAGTCTGGGCGATGGCTAGCGAGGTTGCAGATTGGAAACGAATATGGCGCCGAGATGTCCAGAATTGGGTCCAAATCGTCTGTGGAAGCCGAGAATGCAGTCGGGGCAGCATCGGTGCCTTGATGTAGGGCGGTGTAAAGATGGCGGATATCTGAGAGAAATTCGACAAGAGAGCCATGCTTCCTTGCATCTTGAACAATCTCGTTCCATATCGTACAGAAGTCGTGCTGCAGTCTCGGATGGGTATTGCGTATGTCGAGTTTGGAGAGGCCATCCGGAAACATCCAAATAGAGTAATCCGAGCGAATGAATTGGCGAGTAATGTGGATGAAGATGGCAAGTAACACACTATCACCTCCAAGAGCGATCTTGTCACGAAGGTCTCGCTCCGGTAGGCCAAATACGCGGGCAGCGAGCGTAACCCAGCTGTCGTTTCGTTCCCGCACATTGACCAGGATCCCAGCAATAATGCGTTGCGCATCCGTATTAATATCCTGACCACTGTTTGTGAACCAACGTTCAAGAGCGTGTACCATTTCAATGGTTTGTGGCACATCCCGACTACGACGGATCAGAAAATTGATCCACCAAAAATTGGACCCGTCGTTTATTTGGTTTAGTGCATTATTGGAGATGTCAAGCCGACGAACTTTCTCCGAGTCGCTGATCAAATTAGAGGACAAAGTACGCTCACAGAATCCACGCAACGCCTTCAACATCTTTCTGCGAAGTGTCGACGAGATATCTTTTTCGAGATGCTCTAACATCTCAGAGTTGAAGGAGCGGGGAATGGCCTCGAAGAAGCTCTTCAGTGAGACGTCGTCGCCTAGAGCACTGATTGTCCATTCCAAGATCTGAACGTCGATCTTCGATGACCGTCCTGACGCCGTTTCCTCGGCTGCCTTCTCCACTCCTCCTAACATCCATCTTTGGTAACGGCCCCTCAAGCGTGCATAGTGTTGCCAGATTCGACGGTTCCGAAAGTTCCGATGGCTCCGATAATTCCTATACTTGATGAAAGCGAGAATTTTGAAGGTTACATGGTGTATGCCGGTATATAGGAACCAGGCTGGTGTAGAAAGTGGTGAGTGGTATGGGCTATCGTGTCGCATTATTGGTAGTAGTGTGATCAATCCATACACCGTCGAAAAAAGGCCAATCCACCAAATTACATAGCTGAACACTTCACGGTCGATATTGAAGAGAAAAGTGGCCAGCCCGCCAAAGAAAAGGAACAGCGAGAGATGCAGTAGCATCGGCAGTCCTTCGACTGCCCACGGGATATGCATTTTGTCCACGCCCTCGGCAAAGAATCCACGCATTCGCGCCCGCTTTTCTGGACTGCACCGGGAAGGCTGAGCCCGATGGAGATATCGACGTGCCCATTGTTGTAGCGACGTGGCCCACAAAGCACAGCTGAGGCCCATGACAAGGCTCAAGAACCAGAGAGAATCCACCCAGACGGCATATCTCGGAGGAGAGAATGAGGGTGGTTGGACGACAGGGGAAGGAGTGGATATTCGTGTTACGTTCGGGTCGGCGAGAACCTGATAGATATTGCCGAGGTAAAACGCGGAGGCATCCTGACTGCTTGGTCTCAGGTCCTGGACGGTAACAGCAAGGAGGGCAGCGACGGCAGCAGAGAATAGACCGGTCTGTAGTATTCCAGTTTATACGCAAATTAGACAAATGATAAAACGAAGACTCACAAAAAAGAGAATCCCTTCAGCATCCTTTTGCCAACGCTCGACCATCTTGTTGTCCTCGTCTTCTGCGGCCTTGGAGTATATGGAGAAGAGCAATCCTGAGCTTTCCCCGATATCGGATTCTCCTTGCAATGGCTGGTTCGGCGTCGTCATAGGATGGTCGGGGGTATCATCTACTATGGATAGGTTGAAAAATTAGTGGAGACAGATCAAATCGATAGGTGACATGACACGCCTGGTCCGCCTGCGCCGCCCACCTCAGGATCGGGGAGCATGGTTTGGGACATTTACAGTGAGGAACTGCTATCTAATACGGTGCATAGAGTGGAAAGTTGGAAACACTTCAATGGGCGTCAGGCCGCGTACGTTGACATGTTGACATGTTGAATGTTGCATTGATTGTCATTGTTTGACCTTAGCGCTTAAAGGCACAGTACACAGGTCCTCCTCTTTTGGAAATACCAATACTATATTTAGGAATAGGAAGGCGAATTGATCCAACACAATCACTTTACAGCACCTTTCATAAATATGCGGAAATGCAAAAAAATTAATTTTGAGTGCCTTATTACATATTGAGACCCCAGGACCTAGCGCTGGATTTGGACATTGCCTCGGCATTTGCCAAACTTTGTTCCAGCATGGTCTGCCCATGTTGACATATCAGGTTATAAATGTAACCGAGTGGCATTGGCCACAAGGGTTGGTAGTTCAGCGGTTAGAGTGCTGGGTATACATCCTGGCTCTCTGTAGGGACCTGGGTTCAAAACTCAACATGGTCACTTTTTTTTTTCAATGGTGTCATCCAATTTGCTGTGTAGGGAGTTTGTTGTATTCACCCCAAATATTTATTTATTTTCAAATGGCACATGCCACAATGTCGAAGTTGGCAAAAGGATCTGAAAGTGATGTTGAGCGAGTTGTGCAAGTGCGAGCAAATGATTTGTCAGCTGTCTCACGGCAACTTACACAATGTCCAAATTCAGGTAATGGGGTCTCAATTTGTAATAAGGCACTAGAGTGTATTAGCAATGGGTCCAAATTTTTGTTTTGTTTTTTTGGTTACTGAATATGGAAAACTGAAATTCCCAATATGGCCAGCTACATTCAGTCCATCTTGCCCAATTGGGCGTTACCTCGCTCAATTAGGCAATCCCAAATTTTTGAAACGAAAATTTGCTTTTGCTAATACACTCTACTCAAGATTTTTTTTTTTTTGCGTTTCCGCATATTTATGAAAAGTGCTGTAATTTGAGTGCCGTCTTGCCACGGCGCGGCATGCTTGTGAATGACCAATTTTATTACATGCAGGCAGATAGACGCGAACTTTTACAAAAATAGAAAAGGGCTCCCAGTGCTGGCTTATTGTATCGGCCAACAGCAGGATACGGCAGAATTTTTAGACCCATACCTTGAGGTGCTCGTTGAGGACTCGGAGTTGGTTCCACCACACTCCTCTATTACTCTCTTGAAGAAAAGGCTTAACCAGGTGAGCCTGAGGGCCAGACTGGGATGGGAAGGAGAGATTAGTCAGATTACACGGTTCGCCAATTCTTAGACTAGCCTGCTGCCCACTTTAAGTTATCAAAAGCGGTCTGGTTTTGATTTGAAAAGCGTGACAACTGAGCGTACTGTTATTTTCTCTGCACCTAGCTTAGCATCCTGACATGAGGCGAGTTCGGTCGAGATGCCCATCTCACAACTGCAAATCTTCGCACGGCACGTCATTGGGATAGGCCAGACTACTTCTGCACAGTGGCCACATAAAATAGTGTGGCAGAACAAAAGTGGCGCGTCCTGCCGCTGGGGGGTGTTATGGAGCATGTAGCTGTATGCGCGATTGACGCAACGCCGGTGTCCTTCCTTGCAAGGGTCGGGAGGATTCCTGTACTCGGTGCACCATGCGAGCGATGGAAGGGATGTCGATGTCCTCAATGCCTCGTGCACCACCAGCCGTAATTTATTGCATATCGTCACAAGGGATAGATTCTAAAGAAAGGTATATCCTGCAAGAAGTCTACGGAAGGATATGATCAACCAGACACGGTGAAGAGGGAGACTGTAAGACGCACCACCTTTCACTGCGAAAACTTCTTCGCCAGTTTTTCTATCTTTGCACAATCTGTTCCACCACGTATACAGAGCCGTGTCCCACTGCCACCGTCCTGCGCATCAGGCACAACGCACTTGATGTCCTGCACGTTGGGGCACGGGCAGTCTACAGGGTTACTAACGCACACGAGCGTGTCTTGGCAAAGGTATTCCGAGCAAGAAACTATCATAAATAAGTAAAAGTGAGTAATGGATGTCGACACGACATGATACAACACGGGTGACGGTGACGTCGGTACGTACGACTGTCTGCGTGCATTGCCCACTGCTGTTGGCCAGATGGCTGTTGTTGTTGCTGTTGGTGTCCAAACATTCCATTGAAAAATTGGAATTGGGCACTTGTAAGTGCGAATAGAGAAAATGCGAGGATAACGAGGGAAAGCCTCGAGGAGAACGACATCGCTTGTGAGTATGTGTTGAGTTGCTACAAGTCCCGTCAATCGAAGAGAACACGTTGACCCACATGACATGGACTCACGTGATTAAAAGCTCGTTAATTCACATTGGGCATTGGCACGCGCCGTGCGGTGTCTGGCTTCATATGTGATTATCTATCACATCGCTGTTCTTTATTTTAATGAACATTAACTGGATAGGATACAGGATCCCCCTTGTATTAAAATGTGGTAGATGACATGACCACACGGGATGACCGTTGATAAGGCATGTCACGTAGTCACGCAATAGTCACACTATACAGTTTCTAGAGCCAACTTGGTATGATCAAACTTTATTTTTTCGACGTCAACAAGGTCTCGTCCTTCCAAAAACTAAGCATGAGGTACGTGCCATTACCTCTGGGACTTGTCATGATTCTCATTTATGTGTGGGTTTACAGCAAGCTCTCAGTGTCAAGCGTGCGGGGCTCTATCAAGGAGCTACTTGCGGAGTCGACTGGCGAGAAGCGCCGCAACTTTGTAGAGACCATTGAACTTCAGATTGGTCTGAAAAACTATGACCCCCAGCGTGATAAGCGTTTCTCTGGCACTGTCAAGCAAGTTTGATCTGTACTATCTCGAGTCATTTAACGTGTTAACACATGCGCAGGCTGCCCAATGTGCCCCGCCCACGCATGTCTATATGTATTCTCGCTGATGCTGCGGACATCGACCGTGCGAAGCAGATTGACCTGGAGTATATGTCCGTGGATGATTTGAAGAAGTGCGTTTGATATTTCTGTATGCCAGGTGTAATTACTCATAGGATGGTGCTCGTAGGCTGAATAAAAACAAGAAACTGGTCAAGAAGCTAGCGAAGAAGTACGACGCCTTTTTGGCCTCTGAGGCACTCATCAAGCAGATCCCGCGTCTCCTCGGTCCTGGTCTCTCCAAAGGTGCGCCCTCAATCAGTCTCTGCTCCACTTAAGTTTACATGTTAATGAACTTATAGCTGGCAAGTTTCCGACACCTGTATCACCTGCGGAAGACCTAAGCAACAAGCTTACGGAGGTGCGGTCAACAATCAAGTTCCAGCTCAAGAAGGTGCTTTGCCTTGGTGTCGCCGTCGGTCATGTTCAGATGTCGGACGATCAAGTGGTTGCTAACGTCATGCTGAGTATGCCAGTATACACTCTACTTTGATTCATTTTTTTCACGCTCATCGCATCAGGTATCAACTTCCTCGTCTCACTGCTCAAGAAACACTGGCAAAATGTCAGGTCATTGCACATAAAATCGACAATGGGCAAACCTATCCGCCTGTTCTAAATGTACATTACTGTTGCACCTTTACTACCTGAGGAGGGCAGGGAGTTGGGAACCAAGTCAATGGAGAGAGAGGATTGGTGGGCCACAATGCACAACATGAAGCCCCGCACGCTTAGACCAACGGCTTTCTGGGGGGTTGGGAGCCGATTGGGAGCTGATGTGGTCTGCTAATTAATCTCTCTTTGGGGACTGATGGTTATACGTACCCGATTGTCTTACTGTATTCTGTGTAGTACTGGCCCGCTTATATTTGTGCCGTGCTTCTGTATCTGCACCGTGTCTGAGAAGGATCTGAGCAAGGTCTGCATATTCCTAGGTCTCTCGCAACCCCAGCAGTAATGGAGTATGGACCGTGTTTACCGTCGTCACCCTGAGCTTCCATATCCGCGCCACGTTCAAGAAGGACCCGAGCGAGTTCCAGGAACATGTGGAACTTGCTCGGGTCCTTCTGGAGCACGGCGCAGATGTGAATGCACAGGGCAACGAAGAGTAAACGATGTTGTATTGAGCATCAGAATGGGAATGACACAAATGTGAAAGCCCAGCGCAAGGGCAACCAGACTCGATTACATCGCACAAAAAAATAAGAGGATACTTGTCTTCTGGAGTACGGCGTAGGTGCGAACGCTTGGACACTATTACGTCTTGCGTTTAAGAGATCGACGTCGATGGTCTGACATCGTCTTCCTTTCTAGGATTAGTGGGTGAGTGAGTGAGGAAAGGCTGTGAACCGCCACGCTTGGTGAGTCATACTGTCAGCAGTAAGTCAGCAGAGGCAGATACTGAGAGACTCGTACGCGCGCTCACCCACGATGTCTTCGGTCACTGCAGGTCGTCACCTCTCCCGGGGTACACTCCCATTCCTGAAATCGTACGCCTCTCCAGCCCTCACCCTCTCCCTCCGCCTCCTCCCGCGTCTTGCCAAATTGGTCGCATATATTCTCATCATCCTCAATGTCCGCTCACTCCCCTTCGGCTGGCACAGTACGCCTTCTTAATATATATCTTTCTCATGGCCGAATGTTTATTTTCGTTTTATTGTCCCAGTCAACTTATTTTGGCCCGTTATTAAAATAAGATGGCGTGCTTGGTGTGCCCGCATCCGTACCCTATCCCTATCCTCCGCCGTTCGCGAAGCTGCGGCGCGCAAGTTCCTTGACGACCTCTGCCCTGTCGGTCAGAACCCGCTCGACTTTACCATTGTGACTAAGGCTTGGGCAGGTGTGTGCCTTTGTCTTCTCGTCGACATAACTTCGCCGTTCATCCGGCTGTGGAACTAACTTTATAACTTATCTATCTATCACAGGCGTCGATGATTGCGACTACAATCTACATCTTAGTAATTCATCTTATCCCAAGGTAAGCGGGAAAGCACTATTCTCTACCCTGTCTGTCCCCCAGAAGTTTTTGTGCGGTGGGTACCACATGGGGATGAGCCCATGCGGGCGGAGAGGGGGGGCGATCTTGAACATGATGGTGGCACTCTCATGTGGTCACAGTACTGACGTTTTGACCGCGGGATTGGACTTTAGACCCTTGATACAGCGCGCATGAAGTCTGCGTTGATGCTTTTCCCTTATTACGTACGTACTGGTGGCTGGATCGCTCTGGCCGGTAAGCTGTCGTCTCTCCATTCACCCCCAAAAGAAAAGAAAAATCGAACAGCGACACGTTTTTTAAATGACACGTGGTGTTTTTTGCTCACCCAGGTACACACTTCCACTTCATCCGTGAAATCCCCATTTTAGCGCGGTATGAGGTACGCTCGCAGATCGTCGGTTGGGACCAGAAGTGGGTACGTACGGCAGGCATATCCCTGTCTATTTCAGCATAATGACCAAATCAGCTCTATATCGTCCATCGCTTCGTCACACATCGAAAGCCTACCTCGATGCGCTCGCAAGTATCCAAAAATGAACAACAACAACAACAACAGTCATCAGCACCAGCTGGAACTTCGACCTCAATTGCAAACGCAAACGCAAACGCCATCAACATCAACACTCCGAACCCGAATTCATTAAGCCCATACTCAACTCTAAATCTTAATCCGAATTCCGCAGCCGCATCCGCATCTCCCATCCCGATGATCCACACGCCCTCAACGCCGCTCACAAATCTATCACCCTCGCCTTCAAGCACAAACCTACAAGCGATGGGTTCCTCCCGCTCTGGAGCAGCTCCAACCCCGACTGGCAGCAGAAGAAGTGCCTCTCCTGCCGCCAGTGCCGCCGCCATCGCCGCGGCTGCGATCGCGCCAGAGCCAGACGGTGCGACGCTGCATTGTGTTTCCGTGAACGTCGTGGTCTTCAAGCACGGCAGGATCACCGTCCCGCCTGCCCTCGCACTCGCTGGCGAGGGACTCGGCGCGACGCCCGTGCAGGGTGTGGAGGCTCGGACGCGTGCGCTGGCATTTGGGCTGAATGGGATGCGCGAGCTTTATCTCGGTGGGTGGCGTGGCGTGCCTGAAGGAGACGAGCGTTGGTGGGATGTGGCGATGAAGGGTCTAGAAAGTCGAATCGATAAACGCGTTGGGAAAGTCCGTGGGGTTAGGGAGGGGCTTGAGGGTGCCATTCAGGTAAGGATGATGTAGGGAGGGGAGGAGGAGGAGCGATTGCTATTGGTTCGACAGACAGCGTTTAGCCTTTACTTTGTTGCCGACACAGACTATGTTATAGCAAATTGGACTGCATTTTTGGCTTTAGAGTATGCTGTACGTACGGTACTTCTATTGTATGTGGATGTGGGTGGTTGGTTCAGGTACATGTACATGTAACGATGCACGTGAGTCTCGTCTCATTCATAGCCTCTGGCGTTTTCTCGGCGGCTTGAGCTCTCCAGGCCCCGTCGACACGCCATCTTGGCCATCATTTTTCGGCACGTGATCGCCATTAGCCAGCTGAGCCTTCTGTGCGCGCTGCACTGCGAGTGCGCGCACCTTGTCTGGCACACCCTCCCAATACATCTCTTCCCGTCGTCCGTCTAACAACTCGAGGATAATCTTGTCCTCCTCACCATCGCCTTTTCCGCGTTTCAGTTTAAATCTCTTTAAGAGCGATTGAGCGAGTTCACGCGTCGTCAACCGTAGATGACACTGTTCGAAAAGAGACATTATAAGACGTTGGCACGGACACAGGTGAAGACGTACGGTATCGAGGCCCTTGGTATAGTCTACATAATCGAGCGCGGTAGTAGCGGAGTCAGCGAGCAAAGCCGAAAACAGGGCGCGTAAAGCCGTCTTGTTCGTATCTTGGGGGATGTGCCGAGCAAAGATGACGCAGCCAGGTGGGAAATTCAGTGGGAAATTCAGTGGAACTTCTGACGCATGCTGTAAGCGTGGTTTGCCAAGAGCATCTGTGACGTGGTCAGCCGGTGCGGTGGGAATAGGCGCTGCTGTCGAGCAGGAAGCTGAGGCAGAGGAAGATGCAGCGATGCGGCCTAGCAGGGCGTCGCGGTACTCGACGTACTCGGCTTGCAATGCCTCCCAGCGGTCCTTTGAAAGCGTGCGGAAGCCCGCCTTGCGTGCCTCTTGTTCCTCCGCGGATGGATCATCATCATCATCGTCGGCGCTGCGATCATTTTCCCGGTTGTGGTACGGAAAGTGAGTGAGGAGATGCGAAGCGTCGGACGGTGTGGAGAACGTGACCAGGGCGAACCCTCTGCACTTTGGAATGGCGTCTGGTGGATCTTGGTGATGAGGTGGGAACAATATGCTTTGGACGCAGCAGTAATCACCCGGTGAAAATGAGGGGGTGTGATGGTCCCTAAGGAGAAGGCGATGCAAAAGTCTGGATGTCCCGATTATCGAGCGGAATTGAAGCGGGATGTTCTCCTTCGAAGGTGGACATGATCAAAATGGAGCAAATGCGACGATGGGGATTAGAAAGATCGTACTATATAGATTGTCCTGATGTTCCAATATTCCGGGCTGAAGGTAGGAAAGCGTCGTGTGACCTCCGCCCAGTCCTTGCGTCTAATTTTGTACCCACCTGCAGGAGCATAGCCATGGCGACTGCGGTGAGGCCGCATCTTGTCGAGGACAATCATGTGGATATCAAAAAAATTTGTTGCATGTGTGCGGAGGGACTTGACGATGGAACCTTCTGTCAATGAATCCGCATTGGCCGCGAGAAAGACGGGGGACGTGTGCACAAGCGTCCTAAGTGGGATGACTGCCAAGAAAAAAATAAGAAAAGAAAGTAATCCTTAATCAATGTTTTGGATTGCGGGGGAAAGGAAGACAACATACAGCCATCATGATTTGGATCTCGTAGAGTTGGGTTTGACCAAATTTCATAATCTGAGAAAGCAAGCGCTGAGAGAATTGTGGGGTCCTCTGATGGAGGGTGTTCTGGGGGAGAATCTCTCGCTGCCGGGGGTGGTGGTGGTGCAGGAAAAGGCCGGGGCGCTGGATGAGAGGAGGAAGGTCGTTGTGAATGGAGGGAACGAGGGAGAAACATTCGGGAATTTCCAGTTTGGTGCCTCGCGTGTGAGTTGAGTTAGGTTGTGTCAATCCCATTGGGCACGCACGTTCCGAGTCCGTTTGTGTGCGTCTATCCCCCTCATCCCTCTTTGTCATTCTCTTCCTCACTCATTTGCTGCCGCCCTAACAGCGACCAACGTTCACGCATAGAACATCCCCCCTGTTCT
Source organism: Russula abietina (assembly GCA_003313715.1). Lineage (NCBI taxonomy): Eukaryota > Fungi > Basidiomycota > Agaricomycetes > Russulales > Russulaceae > Russula > Russula abietina. The sequence continues at coordinate 24,311 of QLOU01009157.1, forward strand.
CTAGCATATCAAATTACACGACATTTCCTATGGTCGAATACGTCTATGCTCGCCACGACTTCGCCCCAGAGCACGAAGACGAAATCTCTTTTCGTGCGGGCGAGCGCATAGAGGTCATCGAAAAGGACGAAATCTTCAATGATGGCTGGTGGCAGGTGAGCATCGCTTCCTCTTCGCTTATTCTGTGCCGATCCAATATCCGTTGCTCCCTCGAGTCTCCCCTTATTACACTAGCTCGTCCTCATGGCTTTCTTGAGGCACGCGAGTGCTGGGATTCACGTCTCTTTTGTCATATGCCCCCTCTACCTTTTCCACTCGCATCAATATCGTCGGGGCTTTGGGTCCCGTATTGACGGGCGCCATTCATACCCCTGACGCTCCCCATAACTCTCTCACCTTTTCTCCGTTGTTTTGCCTATTTTGTTTCTCGGACAATCTGTACCACACGACCCCTATATGCTTTCATTGCATTGGTTTCGGCGATTTCTGACTCCGTTCTATTCCTGCCAATCCCAGGGCCGCAACCTCGCAGGGAAGGTCGGCCTTTTCCCAGAGAGCTACACCCAGCCCGCTCCACCGAGTTCTGGACCTTCGCCTAGCGTGCCGTCTTCCTCGGGGCCAGCCGACAAGCCTTCATCTTCGGCTGCATCCCCTCCTGGTATCGAGCAAGCTCAACTTCAATCCCGGCCGGAGGATTCCAGCCACTCGGATGCAAGGGATAGTGCTACACCGAACCAACTCACAACCGGGAACAATGGAGAAGTGATGCGAGCAACTATGACCGATGTTCAGAAAGCGATAGAGCAACTCGGACATAAGGACGACTTCGATGGTTCCCAAAGTTTCACCTTTTCGAGTTCACGCGAAGACTCAACGGATCAAGAGTCGGACCATGATACAGATGCGGACCAAGACTGGCATAAGGAGGCAAGAAAGAAACTTGCTGAGCAAGCGAAAAAGGCTACTGAGGAGTCTGCCCGAGACGCGGCTGAGGGTAGCATGCCCATGCGCTCTACCGTACCGCCGATCAATGTCGAATTGAGCGATGAAAGTGGCGACGAAGGGGATCGACCTTCTGGAGGGCCATCTAATGGTTACAGGCAACATCCGCATATATCAGAAGAGGAAGAAGATGACAATGCTGCCCCACGTGGTCATGTTGATCACCATTCTACTTACACGCCTTCTATCCTACCGTCCGAGCGCTTTATCGTGCCTTCTCCAGTTTCTACCGTGCCCCGCCCCTCATCCGATCTCAACGAGGACGCTGGGACGGATGGAGGCCTTTCTACAGCCAGGCAATCAACATTTCCCCAGAACGAACAGGCAAGCAGCCCAGAGAGTTTACTCCCGAGTCCCCCGTTCGCGTCGCCTCCCACTCTTCGCGGAATCTCCAATGGGATCTCCGGCAATGATGCTGCAAACCACTCTTCTCCGGCATGGCTAGCCTTCCCT
>QLOU01009161.1:0-14718 GCA_003313715.1 Russula abietina
TCGCATCGTCTCGCGCTGTGCGTGACGTTTTCAGACGAAGTGCAGGCACACACCCAGAATGGTGGGACTGGCTTGGCGCCGGTCGTGTTCCGAGTGCACTGAGCCAGGAAATGGAGGAGGAACGCGAGGAGAAGAAGAAGGTGCGCCGGAAAGGATTGAAGGACAAGATCAAAGAACGCGAGAGCCGGGATACAGAACGCGCTAGCCAAATTGAGGAGGTTGCTGAGGTGCCGGTGTTGGAGTCCCCCAAGCGTCCTGAATCTAATAATGGGCCGAGGAAATTGGGTGGGTCTTCAGGTTCAACGGACGCTGTTGCGGGCTTGACACCGGAGATGAGGGCAAAAGTGGAGAGGGAAAGGAGAGCGAGAGCTGCAGAAGCACGACTCAAAATGCTTTCTGGACGTTGATAAAATACATAGTTGTTGCTACAGTCCACAACCACAATAGAAGCGTGTAGCAAGCGTTTTTGGAGAATGTAACTGATCGCGCCGCCACAACACGCTCTTTACGCGCACGTGAGACGCGCCGCTGCTTCAAATTCTTGTTATTCCGTCACTTCGCGCAGCAATACATACTCCCAAGGCGAGCTAAAAATGCCTTCGGAAAAGCAATCCGTTGTCGCTAATGGCTCAAGTTCTCGGTGAGATACATAGTCATGATACTAAACCACATTCCCTTATGTTTGCCCCTTTTCCGTGACGCGACGTTAGCACGAGGATGGAGCCCGCGACCAAGAAGCAAAAATTCTTGCCCACACCTCCGGAAACGCAGAACAGCCAGTCATCATTCGCAGATGTCCTCGAGAGGATCAAACTGGATTCGCAAGAGAATACTCGTGCGTTTCTTGCCTTCGACCTTCCCGCTTTCTCACTAATCACGCGACGCGTCTAGAATCCGAGGGCGGAGCGGACGCCTGGGATAGGCCTCGGCTCAAACCCATTGACCAGGCCAGGGACAAAATAGGTACGGAGGCCTTCCCTCATGCACGCACGGTTGAGATCAACATATCCACAGTGTTCCAACAAGTCGATATCGACGGGTCGTATGATAATCTCCAGGCAGGACCGCAGATTAATGTGTTCGGTGTGACACAGGTAAGACTTGTCCGTCTGGCGCCTTTCTTCCCACTCATTTGCTTTGCGTCAAGGAGGGACACAGTGTGCTTGTACATGTTAAGGGATTCATGCCATACTTCTTCATAGCTGTGCCAAGGGGCTTTGAAAACGCGGATATTGCCCCATTTATCACTGACCTAAACGTACGTCAAGGCCGTCCTTCATTGTTGACGTACATGAGCCCACTTCATCTCAGTCATCGGGCCATGCTGTCACCAAGATTGAATTGGTTGAAAAACGAAGCCTATGGGGTTATAAAGGCGATGATTCGGCAACGTTTATGAGGATAACCGTCACAGATCCGAAAGCAGTTCCTCGCGTACGAGATGAGTGTGAGCCTAATCGATGTATTGGATCCACATCCTTACCTTTGAGCATCTTCACGCATATTCGAGAGGGGGGAGACAAACTTTAGAGGCCTGTTCTCTGGACCTGTCACGACGTTCGAAAGCAACATCCCATTCATTCTGCGGTTCATGATAGACACAGGGGTACGTGTAATGGAATTTTTCGAGACGCGGTCCAATCCTGTGGAAGGTTGTAGGTATGAACTGGATCGAAATCCCTGCGGGTAAATACTCCCTCCTCAAAGGGAAAGACAAGAAGTCGCATTGTCAAATTGAACTCTACGTCAGGTATAGCATACATTCAGATATGTGTTTTGTATAATGACGGTACTGACGATGGGCAGATATGATCAGTTCATTTCACATGCGCCTGAGGGAGAATGGGCAAAGGTCGCCCCTTTGCGCATCCTCAGCTTTGACATTGAATGCGCTGGTAGGAAAGGGATCTTTCCCGAGGCATCTGTAGACCCTGTCATCCAAATCGCAAACATGGTGACACGGCAAGGTCTGTTTCTATTCCTATTCTTTTATAGCTAATACCCACAACTTCATGAAGGAGAAAGCCAACCCTTTATTAGGAACGTTTTCACGCTAAATACCTGCTCCCACATTGTTGGCTCGCAAGTCATCTCGACTAATAATGAGCTGGAGATGCTCCAGAAATGGAGAGATTTTGTGGAACAAGTCGATCCCGATGTCATCATTGGTTATAACATCGCGAACTTTGATCTTCCGTATCTTCTTGATCGAGCGAAAGCTCTCAAGGCACCCCAGTTTCCCTATCTCGGTCGTTTGAAGAGTGCGTCCCTTAATAACATTGTAACGTATTTTTATTAACAAGAAACGTAGACATCCGCACGCAGATAAAGGACACACACTTCTCCTCAAAGGCATTCGGACAACGAGACTCAAAGGAGACAAACATGGACGGTCGGCTGCAGCTCGACGTCCTTCAGTACATGCAGCGTGAGCATAAATTGCGGAGCTATACGCTCAACTCGGTTTGCGCACAGTTTTTGGGAGAACAAAAAGAGGATGTCCACCACTCTGTAATTACAGAATTGCAGAATGGAACTCCTGAGTCCCGACGACGCTTGGCAGTGTACTGTTTGAAGGTATTATAAATTGCTGATGTAGTCGTGCTTATCATCTGACTACGTTCACTCACGCGTGACCAGGATGCTTACCTTCCCCAGCGGCTGATGGATAAGCTCATGTGTTTTGTTAACTATACCGAAATGGCCCGCGTGACCGGCGTGCCCTTTAACTACCTTTTATCGCGCGGTCAATCAATCAAGGTGTTGTCTCAGCTCTTCCGAAAAGCCAACGACGACGGTTATGTCATCCCCACTATGAAAAGCGAAGGTATGTGGATGTTATATTCTTTCCTGTCTTCCTCTCAACACTTTTCTAGGGAGCGATGAACAATACGAAGGCGCTACGGTCATCGAGCCTAAGAAAGGATATTATGACGTTCCCATCGCGACTTTGGACTTCAGCTCTCTTTATCCATCGATCATGATGGCGCACAACTTGTGCTACACAACACTTCTGGATAAGTACACCGCAGAACGACTTAACCTCCAAAAGGACGTTGATTACATCCAGACGCCCAATAACGGTGCGCCATATGACATTCGTTCTACTTGAACATCATTTAAGGATGTTAAAGACTGGTTCGTGAAGCCGTCCCGACGGAAAGGCCTTCTTCCAACTGTGCTGGAAGATTTGATCAGTGCGCGTAAACGTGCGAAGGCCGACCTGAAGAAGGAAACCGACCCTTTCAAGCGCGCTGTGTTGGATGGCCGCCAGCTCGCCCTGAAGGTAGGCTTACCGGATTCATCCGATTCTTTCTCTTGAGGCCTGTTCACCATTTTGTAGATCAGCGCAAACTCGGTGTATGGTTTTACCGGAGCAACGATTGGAAAACTCCCTTGTCTTGCCATCTCATCGAGTGTGACGTCATACGGCCGACAAATGATCGAGAAGACAAAAGCGGTGTGTACCTCTTGAACGCGTATGGAGAGACCAATACAATATGCCCTTTATTTGATCTGTTTAGGAAGTCGAGGCAGAGTACTGTGTCGCTAACGGCCATTCCCATAACGCGGAGGTCATATACGGTGATACCGACTCGGTCATGGTCAGATTCGGGCCAACAGAGCTGGATAAGGTCATGGCTATGGGTAAATGGCACGGTACTTTCATAAGTCTGAATCCTCATGACCATTTCAGGAAGCGAGGCTGCGGACCTCGTAACCAAGAAGTTTGTGAAACCCATCAAATTGGAGTTCGAAAAGGTGTATTACCCTTACTTGCTCATCAACAAAAAACGCTATGCCGGGCTGTACTGGACCAAACCAGAAAAGTATGACAAAATGGATTCAAAGGGCATTGAAGTATGTCGCTTTCCAACTATTGTGTGTACTTGGAACTGATGATATGCTCCAGACAGTTCGCCGGGACAACTGCCGGCTTGTGCAGACAGTTATTGAAACCTGTCTTCACAAGATGTTGATTGACCGAGATGTGAAGGGTGCCGAAGAGTGCGTCTTATGGGGATAAATTATCCCAGGTCAACTTTGATTGACATAACGGGCCAGCTACACCAAGCAAACCATATCTGATCTCTTACAAAACAAGGTGGACATGTCACAATTGGTGATCACGAAGGCGCTAGCGAAATCCGGTAGGTATTGAAATAATCTAATTTGAGCGTTACTGTCAGCTAACTGGACATTTCAAGATTACACGGGCAAACAAGCCCACGTCGAGCTCGCCGAAAGGATGAAACAGCGGGACGCAGGTACGTGTTATTAGGGTTCAAGCAAGGACAGTTCTGATACCTGTCTTGTCTAAGGCTCTGCTCCTGCCCTCGGCGATCGAGTAGCATACGTGATAGTCAAGGGAATAAAAGGTAAAGATAAGAAATATTTTTCTACAAAGACCGGGCTTACTTGACTGTAGGCGCTGCGGCCTACGAAAAATCCGAGGACCCGATTTATGTCTTGGAAAATAATATCCCGATAGATACAAAGTACTACTTGGAAAACCAACTCTCAAAGCCACTAATGCGTATCTTCGAGCCAATTTTGGGGGAGAAAGCCAGCTCTTTACGTGCGCCACGTTCATTATTTGACTTGATGCAATGTATGAACTGTACTGAGTTTCGTTGTAATAGTGTCAGGAGAACACACGAGGACTATTCAAATCGCAACTCCAACAGTTGGTGGGCTCATGAAATTTGCAGTGAAGACTGTCACATGCTTAGGGTGTAAGACCCCACTACGGGCGAACAACAGCGTCAGCGGTGTGTACTGCTTGCGCCCCCTGATACTGCACGAAGTCATATTCGTCTCTTGACAGATGGCGCGGTCTGTGACAATTGCCGTCCCAGAATCAACGAGCTCTACCAAAAACAAGTACGAGTTCATCGTTTTTATTTCTTTTGGGGGGAGGGGGGAAATATCACTCGGCAACTCACAATTGCCGCACCGTAGGTAACTTCAACATCAGAAACTCAGGTAAAATTCGCAAGACTGTGGACACAATGTCAACGATGTCAAGGGTCTCTTCATCAGGTAAGAATGAACCCGATTGGTCCGAAAGACCGGTGGATGACCGGTGGATTCCAGGACGTGCTGTGCACGAGCAAAGACTGCCCGATTTTCTATAGGCGGAAGAAGGCCCAGAAGGACGTGGAGGACGCAGTTGCGATGCTTGAACGGTTTGACAACGAACTCTGGTAATAAGATACCCCCTGCGTTGACGCGTGTTTGCACCGCCATCATGTAATATTAGTTCATACAGCGCTGAGGTGCTATAAGCATCGCCTCTTGCATCATTTACGGCGTGCGTGACATCCTAATTTCAATTGTCAAGCATGTCAAGCGTCAAGTGACATCATGGTATGATTAAAGGCAAAGGCAAAAGGAGTTGATGGCAGTAAATCGTCGGAACTCTTCAACTTCAATTAATGCGCGATAATTATTTTACTCTACCATACCAGATCTATGACAAGCTACTCTATCTCTACGTAAGGGATCGGGGGTCGAGTATTAGGTACCCTGAGGTTGACAATCTAAAAAACAGAGAGAATTATGAAAAAAAGAAACGAAAAGGCGTTCAACGAGAATGAGGCTCGTCTATATGATGACTCGTGTCATCAATTGAAGGATGGGCATCCAGCTCCCTTCTGAGACTTGGACGATGCCGATGAGCATCACTTCATCGGGGGTGATATGGCCATGTCCCACCATCCACTTGAAGGGTTGTTGGACAGGAACGCGCTCGCATTCCTTAAGGCCGTTTAATTTCCGAGATTCATCGCAACATCCAGGACAAACACACGTACCATTAGAAACCCTCGCACGCGGCTTCCCACATGCTTGACAAACCTATCAAAGGCGATAAGGTTCTTTGATTGAGTTTGATCCCTAAGTTGAACTTGTTGTTCGGAAGGACCATAGCCCGGCCACTATAGAACCACATGGTAAGTGATGGGGACACGCAGCACAAAAAAAAAAGCTCGAACCGCGATGCGGATCTTGGTCGTTGTCTTGTCCTGGAGCGGCGGCGGCAACACTACGTCACGCAGCTGGATATGTCCTGCAGCAGCATTCAAGACGGGCACGCCAAGGTTCCCATCTCTACCGACGAAAAATACTGGCATGCGGAATCGCGCTTGGTCCACGTAACGGCGCCGATCACCCTGGCCCTGAGGAACCCAAAGTTCCTGGGGTACAACGGAACCACCGGACCTGACATCATAATCAAGAACCCAGGCACCTTGTCCATTTATCATAAGAGGGGGGTGACTATAATGTGAAGGATGATTAAAGACGAAATAGGCACCGCTCCCATGCGAGTCAGGGATTGCTTCGATCGCAGCTGAATTGCGTACTTTGAAGAGGAGTTGGACTAGGAAAAATTCCGCCATCTGTGGCGTGAATGTGTAGGAAATGTAGCCATCTGTGAGGAATTTACGGGTGGCCGAATTGGAGTGGTTACCCTGTACGTGGTGACCCTGAACGTGATTAGGGTGAGGGTAGTGGTTCATCTGCAAGACCCCGCGTTGGAAAAAAAAGGATAGATGTCGATGATGTGCACCTTGTGTGTATACGATTCAGCTGTTGTGGGTGAACGAATTGTGAAGTGGATGTGTACAATCCGTGTCTTCAAATACTCCCGCTATAATGACTAGCCAGTGCTTGCGTTGCAACGCAGGTGTATGGCGGAGCATGGATGTCTTACATCCGGGAACGAAGGACTACAATCATAGTGGTCAGTACCGACATACAGCCGCATCCATGGAGCTGGCACAGCAACAATGTCAACCGTTGACCGGCATTGACATTCCTAGGAGATGGACTATATGTGCGAGTATCAACGTAGGGCCAGTGAGATTAGACCAGATCCAGTGCGCCGGGATACGAAACAATGACAACAAGGTTCAATTCGAACATATTTTCCAGGGGCGGAGCAATCACCATCCGGCTGTGGGACTAAGATAAACTCTGGCCACCAATAAGAGTCTCCCTCCGAAGGTTCGTTCAATCCCTACCTAAGGATCATCCAGCAGGCCACTTGATACGTCGTAGCAACTCCTCGTTTAAGGAAAGTCCGAACCGGTTTGACCGATGAATGAAACGGATGACTGCGTTGCACCGGAGTGGGGCTTGTTACACAGGAACTATACACGGCCAGAGTTCCAAAAACGGAGGTTTGGCGGCGGGATTACTGTAGTCGGATTAGGTCGAATTGATTGGGAGCTACAGTGATTTGGAGACGCGGAGTTTCGAATGCCACAGTGAGATCCGCATATGGGTCTGTATTGGCCTGCAAGTTATCACCTGGGTCCGCCCGGTCTTTCATACTGCGAGTGTATGATGGGTTGTGCTTCTTGAAAATCCCGACCGTATGTGCCACATGATGAGGCTAACATACAGTCAACTTCATTGTAGGACGTGAGGGCGTAAGGTATGAGGAACCCTCAGCTTGGTGCCAGATCCTAGAGAAAAGGCATTCTCGGCGTAGAGCCCTGCCATGTACGAAAGCGCTGTCCAAAGAGTCAGAGTCATAATTGATGATAAAACCCGAGCATCGGTAACTATGTCTCGCGTGTGCACAGGTTTAAAGGGCGGCCGAGTCGCGAAGAGGAAAGGAAGAGAGATGACGTGGTTGAACTTTTCCCACGCTCCCACTTATTCTATCCATTTTTGGTAAAATAAAACAAAACATGACTTCCACTTTCTACTCTCCAAATACCCAAGTCTGTCAAGCAGGGCATGTTGGTTTTGTTACTTTGTCACCCTTACAGCTCCGGATCTTTTCTCATGATTTAACTCCGAGATGACCATGCACAGGATATCACGGGCGTATCAAATGTATGATAGACGTGAACACTAGGAAGCCAGGTAAAAAGGCGAATGTCAGCCTTCAAAGGGATGGCGGATGATGTAATGGATGGCCAATGATGGAATGATCAATGACTGATTTTGATTTGAACTGGCCAGTCGAGTGACAAGTCTTTTGCAGGGTCTGCTGGGGCCGGGGATTATGACCACTATGGTATTATCTGAAACCGGGTCACAGGAACTTTTACATATCATTGACCACAATATGTTGGAACGCCATATTCTACCCGTCCATTCGTTAGCTGGACGTAGTTTGATGTGTAGTCCGAGTTGGCATACTTGAACAAGTGAAATGTGAACAGATCACGTGTTTTCCACCTCGTGTCGCGTCGGACGCGTACGCGTACGCGTCACGCGTTCGTGACCATATCCTCTAGACTGTTAGACGTCAAGGCCTCATACAGCGCACTATCCATCTTCATCGTCAAGGCATTCAATGGCCCCTTCCCGCACAAACCGCCATCCCCATCCCCAATTATCTCTGTATGCAGATGGCTCTTCAAGTGAAAGCGACAATGAACAGACACCTCGTCAGCGAGGAAAATCTCATGCAAACCGCAAGCGCATCAGCGAAACCCAAGACAGAAGCTTCACCGAAGATGTAAAACCCGGACGCGTGCCACTTAAGGCGGTCAACATCAATGACGACTCTGCGGAGAAGCGAAGGAGAAGAAAGAGCGCGAAGAACCATGCTATCGATAATTCCGAGGCTGGTCCCTCAAATACCGGTAGACAAGATGATACAGAAGATGCTGTTGCCCATGCGCATTCTCGCCATAAACAAGCCCTTAAATCCAACATCGTTGAGACGCCAACGATTGATGTACCCCTGGACATTCGAAATTCGAATTTTGAGGAGTGGATGAAGATGGCAATGGATAACGTACGCCCATTATTAGATTCCAGACCTCCTTGTATGCTTATGTCCATGGCCACAGAAAATCAATCAGGCAAATACATGGAACTTCGCGTTGATCGATTACTTTCATGACATGTCTCTCCTGAGGAATAACGTCGACAATTCGATCAACTTTCAGCGAGCCTCCAGTACATTAGACGGCTGTGTCAAGATCTGGACGAGTCGCGTGGATAGCGTTGGTACTGAGACGGGGAAACTTCTCAGTAACCTTGCATCTGACGGACGAGAAGCCGGTGATGAAGAGCCAACGTCTGACAACCCCGATGCCACTGAACCATCTCAGAAGAGGCGCAAGGCAACTCACCGATCCGAGTCGACTCTCGCAAAAAACGCCGCCCAGTTAAAGAACAAGAAACTTGATTTAGAGTTTAGCATCGATCCGCTTTTCCGGAAAACATGCGAGGATTTTGATGAAGGTGGTGCACATGGTTTGCTTATGAACCACCTTGGCCTCGGTGTTGGGAGTGAGGGCGCCCTCCGTGTCATATTTGACGCAAGCGACTCTATGGGAAAAGTCGGAGAAGACGAAGACCTCCTGGAGCCTGAAGATGATGTTGATTTGACTGCCCTTCGCAGTGAGACAGTTGCTTTCTTCCTGCGAGCTATCCTCACCTTCCTGGCCCAGGTGACTTCTTTCCGGACTTGGAGGTTCTAGAGCAGAAAGCCATCTCGCACTCACTAGAAGGGTTCTCGTTCTCCAGTGACACTTGGGCTCTTGATGAAGCTACACTTTTCCGTGATGATACCCCGCCTGTTCATGATGTCGCAGGAAATGAAGTCGATGGCTTCGAACCCGGATCGACTGGTGATTTCGACGGTGATAATAGTGCTCTCCCAGAAGAGGATTTCTTCATGGGCGACCACACCGCCGGAGACGATTTTGGTGAAGACGATCTGGGCCCTGGAGAGTATAATGCGGCAGCCGGCGAGAATGGCTCGGTCGATGCTCAGGCCGGCACTGAGGGCGCCCGGAATGTAGCTTTCGATCCTCGTCGGGCCCCCAATGAGCGGGCTTTAATAATGGCCATGACAGACGCTGATGGCGACGGTGGAATGTTGGACTATTTTGATCAATCACTTCTCAAAAACTGGGCTGGACCTCAACACTGGAAGTTACGCAAGGCCGTACGAAGACGTTCGTATTCCCTTCCCAATTTCGGTATCCATTCTTAACACCACAGCGGTTTTTTGTTTAGCCGACATCGCAACAGAAGCCACTGCTGCTTCTAAACCCAAGCGGGAGAAGAAGGAAGCATTCAAGATTGACTTTATATCTCCGGCGACGAAGGATCTGAAGGAGACCGGGAAAGAGCTCTTCGCGCCAGTTACTCGGGGTGCAGGTATAACCCTTCCAAAATATACCTCAGGAAGGGGTTCAAGGGGTAAGAAAGGCAAGGCCAAGGGAAAACAACATGAGCATACGCTCCCGGATGACATGCATTTCTCCAGCCGGCAGTTAATCACGCTGTTCTTAAAGCCGAAATTCTCCGTATGTCTTCCGTTAGTAACGTGGCCGATAGTTGATTTGATCATGTCCACAGTTAAGGATGCGTGGCCAAAGGTCTCCACTTAACGATAACGGTGACGGCGAAGTTGATGAGAATTTCTGGGCGCAAGCTGCTGCTGATCAAGCTGCGGGTCTTACTACGTCGGGCGACGAAGGTGGGGTTCCCCCTACCGTTCAGCAGACGTCTCTCTGACATGAGATGCTAGCCGGAGATGGAAATTCGATCCCATTCAACACTCAGTTCTTCCACGATGATGATGATGATGGCCCTGGCTTTGACGACGGCTTTGATGGTGATTTGGCGGGTACTGCTGATCCGGGAGAACAAGACCTACTTGCGATAACGCAGGGCAAGACAAGGCGAGTCCGGCCGGAGTTCATCAAATATACTAAACGCGCGAAGCGTGTGGACGTCCGCAAGTTGAAGGAGAACATATGGAAGGGCCTTAAGATTCCAACGCCCGATGAACAACAACGGCCAGCCGACCCAGAGGCGATGATGGTACGAGATATCCGTGAAAAAAATCGCACATGTGGACCCAGACTCACTCACTATTGCTTTGGTCAGGACGTTGACAGAGACACGCCGACGATGGGTGTCACAGATCCCGAGGAGGCGCGCACGTTCGATGAAGTGATCGTCGGGTTGCAGCGCTCATATCCCGGTGATAAGCTCGCTGAGATTAGCACAAGCTTCTGCTTCATATGCCTCCTTCATCTCGCTAATGAGCGTGGGCTCAAACTCGAGAGTGGAGACGTTGACGTTGCAGCAGGCCTTTCCTCTACCCCAGAAGTTAAAGAGGACGATAAGGTTGGCAACATCTGGAGCCTGAAGGTTAGTCGAATGTTTTTGGCACGCCCTTGGCACTCGGGGTTAACAAGGCGATAGGTTTCCCGGGACGTGAATGCCACACCTGCAGCGTAGCTGAAGCTTTGTTCAGAGACTGACTACTGTAACTTAATTCTGTTTTCCTAATTTTAAGTACACTTCTTGGTTCTTGGTTCAGGTTTCTTTTGTTTGGGTCCATCGTCAGCATTGTTGTTTGTTCTCTCATATATTATTTGTATAGAAAGGGCTTAAGAACATGGTGTATCAAGATTTTCCCTAGTGTGACCTGACCTGCATGTGAAGGGTATAGATAAGCATGCGAGAATATTAAATGCAATGTAAGTACGGTGTGAAGCGCGGGGGAAAGGGAATACAGTCAGTATATATCAGTGGTATGGCTACAAAGCTACAAGCAGCGGCTAATGATACAATAATCTGGGGGTTGAGTGAAGGGTACAGGCGGAGAGCTGGCATGGGTGGGTATACGGGTTGCTGATGTCGAATGTGGGACGATCAGTCCCCAACGTCTGGCGGACCTTCAGCGGAACTTGCCCTTCCACGCGGCCCAGACGGCATCAAAGCGTTTGCCTTTGCGGGATGAGAGTTCGCTGAACTCATCATATGCCTTCTGGGGAAGTTCGAGGGTATCGCGGGGGATGGTCAGGGCGTCATCGTCGTCAAAGACTGTAAGGAGGTCGCCAGAGTTGATGCGGGCACATGGGACATCGGAGACGAGGAATGTGCGACCGCTGTCACTCGATGGCATGAAGGTGTACACGTCGAGAAATTCTTCATACTTGTCGTGTGGACGTGACGCTGTTGATGGGGGAAAAATTTGATTTGATGAATTAGTTTTACAGGATCGACGTGATTGATGTGGGTACGTACCTTGGACGACCATGACACGGTGCTGGACTCGAGCAACTGCAATGGAACCGTAGCTCAGCATGATTGGATTGGATTTAGTGGTGTAGGGTAGGTGTTTGAGAAGAGGAGCTGGAACTGGGCGTGGCGATGAGGGATACTGTAATATGAGTAGAGGCAAGAAAAGTCCGGGCGATGAACTGATGTCCGAAGTCGTCTCGGAAATTGATGGGCTTTAAAGGGTGGATAAACTATTGTTCTGAATGCATGTGGGCAAAAGAGTATCAAGGGCAAAGAGCAATGGAGAGAAAGACGAAGAACAATAAGAACGCAATAAGGGAAAAAAGACAAAAGACGACGGGAATGCAAGGAACAGAGCACCACGTGATGCCGGAATACAATAGCGAACACTTGGGCTTCCTTTTGTTTTTTGTTACGGATCAATTCATTCGTTGTTTCCTTGGAAAATAACGACACGGTTTTATATGTGCAACCGGGGCCACTCGGCACTCGGACTTGGATGTGCGACGAGTGGCCTGGAGACATATCACGTATAACATTGGGGAATTGAATTTGACTCATTCTTACCTTACAGTACCGCGTCGTACCGCAATCGTTTTCGGGACAAAGCGGAGGAGGCACCTCAAAGAGTATTAATGCACTGTATGCAGGGTCCAACCAAAGTTTCATGGATGGGGTGCAGCACTGTCCGCAAGGCTGCCCAGACTGGATGGATTGGATTGGTGCTGTATGATCTCCGCTATGCTGCGCTGCACACTGGCACACCCGCCACGCCCGGCTGTCACTTTTAATTTCTCGTAATGCGACTCTACCGTGGGAGCGAAGACACATAGGAAAACGGAACAGCACCGGAACAGGCCACAAGCCAACAGTGTACATAAAATACGTGCGTAAACGACGAAAGGGGCGTTGTCCTTTCAGCTTTCTTTTTTTTGTTATCATTCCCCCCGAAGTATGTGTAATCAGGGTCGTCAGGGACAGCCGTACGAGAAAAGATGTAGATATGCAACTGACACGCTGACACCTCGCGGTCCACAGACTCCACACAGTATCACACTGGCCTGCCAAATGAAAGTACCGTGCTCAGGTACTCCACTCGGACGTGATTGAACCTTCACAGTAACGTGCTGCGCAACTCGTTTCCCTCTTTTGACCCCGCGCATGTCCGGTGATCGTGGTTAAATGTAATTTCGATGATGGGGCACGACACCAATACCTCGTTACACGTGAAGCTTAGTTAAGTGGCTCAATTGATGGTAGCCGGCCAAAGTAACAAGTAATAAACAGATCATGGAGAAACCTAATTGAATTGTCGTGTTGATGTGGGCCCGAGGGATGGCCAGTGCGCATTGCTGGGGATCGGCGCCTCTGATAAGGTACGCATCGACATGTGACCGTCTGTATGATTCATGTACAGCAAACGTAAGTCTAATTGGCGCATCCGAGAGTGTTTAAATGCATTTCCTCGGACAATGGCCAACAAAACTCGCTTGTATATCATCACTCCGACAGCACGGAATCAAGGCAAAATCAGCGCAAGCACATGCAGCCAAGCCTTAGACCCACCCAATTCGTGAGGACGAGGCACAAATGGGGTTAACAAGAAAACCTGCGGTTGACTCATGTTTCTTTTGACTAGATATGGTAGCGGCGACGAGGACGGAACAAAATGCAGGATAAAGGGCTGTGGGTGCGTAGACCATGACAGCTTCTGATTCCAATGGAGCAAAGGCGGTATGGGGAGCTGGCATAAAGTACAGCTTCAAGTTTGCTGTGTGGAGATGTATGTAGGCAGTGCAAGCATAAAGTCCGCCATGGGCCAGATATATTACGGAAAGATACCCGTTTGGGGCGAGCCATGGCCCCAAAGGAACTTCCAGTCTAGTCCAAAACGCGCGTGCCATAAAAGATAGGAAGCAGAGCGAAGGAGCAAGAGGCTATAGAGGACAGCCTCCTACAGTCCACGTTGACGGCATGTTACCCATGGAGGACCAATTAGCGAGTAGAATATATCACAAGGCAGTTCAGTTTTTGGCGTCGGATATGCAATTAACTCACTGTATGGCAGGGAAGCAAGAGACATGGCGCGTAGAAAGAGGCAGTGTTGTAGGGGCGTCTCAGGAGCTGTAATCTGGTCCCGCCGAGTGGTCGCCACCCCGTGACGTGAAAGTCCGAAGTGGTAACTTGTTATCCGATCACCCGAATTTTACGGCACCGAGATGCGACCCTGCGCGGCGCGGGCGCGCGCGTCTGAAGGGGAGTGGGAGGGGTTGGGGGGACAAACGGATCTCGTACGCCAAAAGGACGTCACGGAACGAACCCGGTCGATGATATTGATTGGAAAAAACAGGGTATGGCGCCGTTTTACGCCACAGCTTAGATTGGCGAGACCCAGTCATCGAGTCACGAGTTACGCGTTTTCTTCCCACCATCAAAAATGCCGAACGTCCGCGGAGACCCGAACCGCGAGCTGTCGATCGTCACATGGCCGCGCCAAACACCAGAGGAGGGATGAAGGAGAGAACGTTCACGCGTTCGCGGTCCAGTCCAGGCCAGATGGAGGTATGGGCGATGCGTGCCTCTCTCTCATTTACGCCCGACCCGACAGCGGGCTGGGGCTAGGCTAAGACGAAAAGAAATTAGGTACCGCGGCTGGCGCTCTCTCTCTCACTCTCACTCGGAAAAAGCCAATATGATCAC
>QLOU01009164.1:0-27465 GCA_003313715.1 Russula abietina
GCTTGAGCGCGCGTTTCTTCGCCTAACTGCTTGAAAGTTTCGATCTTGTCCTGTATATCTTGTACAGCTCGCACCGCTTCCGCGCTGAAGGTGGAAAGCTCGCCAGAACGGAGGTCAAACGTTTCGCGTCGTTTTGACATACTCTCCTCGCGCAAAGAGGCTAATCTGAAGAGGTGTTCAACAGGCCTGCGAACCTGCTCGGGTTCGATAGGAGATGTCGCGCCACTGGCTTGTGATGAGGCCGCGGAAAGGGAATGGACTGAACCACCAGTAGCTCCGTTGACAACACTAGCTCCCACTCCAGTGCCACTGACGACGGGTTCCAAAGACAAATTCCGTGGGTCAGGAAGTTGGGAGCGAGAAGCACCCTGGTCCATAGGCACAGGTTGTGGGAGTGGAATTTGGGACTCCCACAATACAGGACTCTCGATATCGGGTGTGACGCCTGGATACCGGAGTTCAGGGATGACAGACGCGCGGTTTTGATCCAGGGGCTGCGCTGGTTTGACATCGTTTTGATGATCAGAAGGCTGTGATGATGTGGAGGCGGGAACGAGAGAGCTTCCCCGTTGAGTCGGAACGGGGTTTATGGATTGACCAGGCTCAACGGAAGAGGGGCCAATTTGTAAAGGCTGGAGCAAGGTCTGACGGAGACGAGTATGTGAGGCACTATGCTGTTCTTGAGAGGGGTGCTGATCTGATTGAGGAGGACGATGTAGAACGCTAGGGGCATCGCTCATTCTTTGTAAAAGAGAGGGGCTTTGCCCAATAGTGGAGAACTTGAACCCAGAGAAGGGGGTGCTCGGATAAAGGGGAATTGAAGTTGGAAGGGATGGCTTTGAAATATTGGACTCCATGAGTTTGTCGTCTTTTGGATTAAGAAAACTCTAAGGAGTGGACGTCCGGAATGCAGTCAGTTACTTTATCAATGAGATAAGAAAAGGGAAACAAACCGGGGGAAAAGAGAAAAGTGGGTATTTGGTCGATGGTACGTTGAGAGAAAAACTCGAGAGGGAAAAAAAGTAGTTGGGGGGACGAAAGAAAAAGAAAAAGAGAAAGGAGACGTTGCTCTGTTCTTTGACCTCCGCTGCCTTTGAGGATCGTCGGGTATCGGCGTCGGCCGCAAATGGAGTAATCTCGGACCGGCCGAACTGTGACATCTTCGTCGATCTTCTAATGCGCAAATGATGAGATGAGATGAGCAGCATCCCCGTCTACACATTCGAGCTCCCTACAACAGGCTCTCTCTCCTTTGCGGATTACTTTTCTGATGGTTCAGACGTTTACACATATCAGATCTCCAATGCAACCCAAGCACGCGCCAATTTGCGTGCAGTGCTCAAGGAGAGTAAACACGGGGACGGCGACAAGGACTACCTCAGACTTGTCAAGGCGCGTCTCATCCCCGAAAAGTGATAAAGCAGAGTCTTATTATCAGGCTAGTAGACAATAGAGGAGTACCTACCACATCTCTATGCCGTTGTCAAGTGCGTGGCCAGTGGCGATCTCGTGCAAACTCAAGATCCAGGTAAGTTCGCTCTTCCCCTGTTTTATTTCTACCTGACGTTTGATAGTGTTCAGTTGGCGTACAACGCTCTCGGCCCATCTCTTCAATAACTCTCCACGTCTTTCACTCCCTGCCCTCTCCTCGGAGCTCGTACTCACGCTCCTGACCTACGGCTTTGCGCTTTTCAACCTCGCACGACTGAACGTCGTAGCCCTCGGCACATACGAGCGCGAGCGTGGCATTTCCGATGTAGAACGCAAAGCTAAGGATGAGAAACTTGGCTTTGCCGTCACGCTGTTCTGCAGGGCGAGTGGGCTTTTCGAGCATGTTAGCACTACTGTCCTCTCGGGAGCAGAGCCAACTCCAGGTCGGCAAACTGGGCACTCACGTCCGCCCGAACTAAGTAAAGAGGTGTCCCTAGCATTATCAAAGTGCGTCACCTCCTCACCTTGCCTCACCATCATAGTCCGCGGTTCACTCATAATGACTGTTTCTTTTCCGGAACAGACTTGCGCTTGCTTCGGCTCAATCGCTCGCGATCCGCAAACTGATGACCAAATCCTCATACGACAGCGTCGTTTCACCCGGCCCACCTCTCCCCGCCTCACATCCATCTCCAGCGCTCCTAGCCAAACTCCATCTGGAAGCTGCTTCGCTCTGCGCTTCCGCAGAATCTCTTATGCGCATCCCCGCCTCGCGAAAGAATGACATGGAGGTGACTGAGTCACTGCTCCTGTATGCACGTGACACAGCCACGTTGCATGGCGCGCTTGCACGCAAGTGGCTTGGCGCGGAAAAGGGAGCACAGGATGCGCACGGAATGGCAGTCGGGTTACTCGGATGGGCAAAGCGTGAACTAGATACGCTGCGCGATAGTGGTACGCGCAAAGGTGGGAAGGAGGAGGGCCGCGATGAACGTCGAGATCGGCGCGGGCACATTGTGGCCGAAGCGGAGGATGTAGCGCAATTCCTGCGGTACTACACACGGATGAATGATACCGTGCGTACTTTTGTTGTATGCCGCGTGTAGGCGTGGCGTTCCGAGATGCATGGTTGCTAATTATCTTGCTTCCCCCCCCTCTTAGTTGTCCTTTCAGCCGGTGCCGTCGCAGGCTGAGCTGCAGACGAGCGTGCCTGCAGGTCGCCTCGCGGTCGCTGCCAAGGGATTTTTACCGCCCACTCCTGCATTTGGACCTGGCTCAGTGGAGTTCATCCGCAAGCATGCGGACTCCCTCGATCTTGCTGACTCAGAATCCTCTCCTGATGGCCCTGATGGCCAGCGGAGTACGACGAGTCCTACTGTCAGAACGTCCTACGCCGGCGCAGGGTCTTATTTCTGATCAGGCTGTGAAGCAACTGTACTGCATGAGTCGGCTTTTGATTGTATACTTGGGAACTTGTTGCAGTGATATCGTACTGTAGTTATAGTAAGTCATCATTAGTCCCAGACATATATTCTGTTGTGCTAACTAGTCATCATGTTTTGAGTTTTGAGTTTTGAAGTTTCCTGATGGAGCACGTTGATCCTTGTCGACACGTGACCTCTCTTCGCTGGCATTTTCCCTTTCACGTTTCCCTGGAAACACACCGCATTTACGGTCGTACTCGACATGTACAGTATACAGTACAGTACCTCCAACACGTTCTACAGAGCTAGCATGTTATCGGGTGATTCCAGGCGCTCACAAGCTCACAGAATGACGAAGTGCAATTATATACAGAGTGGCTGTATATGGTAGTGCACTTTGTATATTGAATGCACAAAGTACACTATATACGACCATGTATACGAAGCCCGTACACATGGTCGGAGCACGAGTTAATAGCATATGGCAAGGAGGAAATAGCATCTAGAAATACAAATTGAAACATCCGTTCGTTAGCCTGTTCTCTACCTCGATCATAGTTCCTTATTCCTGAGGTTCCGCGCGCACCGTGAGGCCCGCATCTTCAAATAATTGGCGAAGTCGACCGTCCTTGTGCATTTCGGCGATGTCATCAGACCCCCCGATCGACTTGCCGTGTAGGATCACATTGGGGAAGGTGCTACGCCCCGTGAGGCGTGTCAGCAAGGCTTTGATGAAATCGTCGTCATCTGCAAGCCAACGACAGTTCTCTATCGCTCTCTAATTCTGCCAAGAGGGATGACATCACGCACCACGCAGGTCAACCTCGATGATTTTGGGCTGTGGGACGAGATCGTACTGGGCCAGGATGTCCTTTGCCCTCTTAGAAAATCTACGAAACATGTGAACATTACAACGTCCCGAGAAACAGGATGCATTCGAGGACGCCACCTACGGGCAGTACGTCTGTCGATACAATATGAATAATAATAAGTAAATCTATCTCGGCTTTTCAAGGACTTTTAGAACAAACAGAGGGACGCACCTTACTGAACACAATCAATGGCGTTTCTGCATTGAGAAGCTTCACCCGCGTAGGCCAGTCTGGTTTTGGCGCGGAGTCTCCGTCCGCATAGACGGACAAGTCGAGGGGCCGGGTCGGATCGAGAGTATCGTGCACGAGCACCTCGTTCTCATTGACAACGTAGTACAGCAGCCCATGGATCTCGGTCACGCGATGTCGCATGAGTGAGGTGATGGCTACAAATTTTGAAGCTTTGAAGCCTTGAGACCCCCAGTCCGACGAATCGGCGACGATTTCTCACAAAATTCTTTTTTTTAAGGCATCTCAGGATTCATAAATACAACAACTTTTGTATATTACTCGTAGCTATCCGATGCGTATTTTATGAGATACAAAAGTTGTGCAGTATTTTCCGTGCACATTTTTACGGAAATTTCCGCGATCCCTTACTGTACTGTACTCTTTTGGTAACAGCAATAATCACGGACTCGCTGGCTCACTCAAAGCCTTTATGCCGCCATGGACCCTGCTTATATGGACAAGAGTGAGTGGCGCCCGTCGTTCCTCTTTGTTACCAGTGCTGAGCGTTTCCCGCAGATATCGTCGACCTGAGCGACGACGAGATCACAACCCTCAGTTTCCTGGGCCCAAGTGAGCTGCTTCGTCTCTACACCCGTCCATCTCTCACTCATGATTGTCCGTCTGCCTTGTAGATGTTGCTCCGGGCGTCAGAGCCCTGATCGAACGTGTGAGGGCTGATCCTGAGCACCTTGGCGGTAAGTCTCTCCATCTTCTTTCTTGCGCGTTTCGATTCCCATGTACTTACAACATCTTTTTGCATTTTTAGCTGTGAGCTGCTTCATGGCCGACTGTCTCAATCGCACGTACGCAGCCCCGGTTCCCCCAGAAGACCCTGTGGGCTCTCCCACGTCTCCCACGTCTCCCACGTCTCCCACCATCAGCGAGGCCGAGACCCTTTACTCCCAGCTTAGTTCCGACTCAGACGCCCTCACCGTCGTCTCCCCCGACCTGATTTCCAAGTTCGAGAAGAAATTCTGGTACCACGGTATCTCGGGCGACCCTCCCGAACTCCTGTGGCGTTCCGATCTCGAGACCAACCCCTATCCCATCCCTGCGCCTGGAACCCACTTCTCCAGAATCCCCACCAAGACTGCCCACGGTGTCTTTGATACGCCGCTCAACAAAGTGTGGAATACCGTCGCTCCCCAGATCCTGGTATCGATGAAGGCCAAAGGCCTTAAGTACTCCGCCCTCAAGACCGTTCGCTTCTCGACCATCGTGAACGACCAGGAGGAAACCTTTGGCCCAGTTGTTCTTTGGATCGCCGTTCGTCCTAAAACCACCGACGCCGGGGCCGTTCGCGATGCCACGCCCGACATCCTTCGGATCCTCGCTGGCGCCCAAATCGACGATATCGTCGTCGAGTGGTACGAAGGGTCGGTCCAGAGGCTGGCCGGCCCGCCTCTGATGAGCATCGAGGACAACACCAGTGCCAGTTTCGGCCTCAATCACCCCTTCAACACTGGCCTAGGCATCCCCATCGCCAGGCAGTCGGACGATGCGCAGGGCACCCTAACCTTCCTGTTCCGAGAGATCAAAACCAGCGACGGCGACCCCAGCAACAGGATCCTCGGCCTCACCAACAAACACGTCGCCTCCGCCGACACGACCACCCATTACGAGTCCAACGGGGTCGACCCTCAGCACATCCTTGTTTGTGGCGATCGCCGTCACGCTCGTGCCATGGCCGAGATCGAAGAGGCCGTCAACAAAGGGTTCCGCGAAGCCGTTAAACTTGCCGGAGAATTGAAGGTGTTGGAGTCGAAGCCGGGCGGGCAGAACAGCACGGCTCTGCAACGCAAGCAGATCGCCCTGCAGCAACAGAACGAAGACAACGTCACTCTCAAGGCGCTCTTCATCGAAGTCAATGCCAACTGGAAGGATCCTAACGGCCGCAGGTTCGGTGTTGTCGAGTGGGCTCCCGAGATCTCCGTCACGGTTGACAACCGCCAGTACACTCGCGACATCGCCACATTCGCCGTCGATGAGACCAAGCTCAAGAATTTTGAACGTAACAGCGTCGACCTTGGTGTTTTCCGTCCCATTCCCCGCCCTTTCCTTCCAATCTCGCTCACTAACATTCAGCTCTTCAGGAAACCAATACAGTGCCACTGAGCTCGAGGATCTTTTCTGGCCCATCGCTGCCGTTCGCGAGGGCAGGACGATCCCAGCCGACCTTCAGCTTCCCATCCGCTCCGCTCTGCCTCGCCGCCTCGTCCTCAATCCCGACACGGAGGACAAGAATGGCGAGCCCCTCTATATCGTCGCCAAGTACGGCAACACAACCAAACTTACCCTGGGACGCTATTCCGGCATGGACGCCTACACCTGCACCGACCTCGGAGTCGAGTCCAGGGAGGTGGTCGTTTACAGCTATGGCAAGAATTCTGGCGATTTTTCAGACCACGGAGATTCAGGCTCTCTTATCTTCTTGGGCAGCGGCGACGGGCACGCCATGCTGCACTCAGGCATGCCCCGAGGCATGTATAATCACGTCACGTACGGGACCCCCCTCTGGTGGGTCATGGAGCAGATCCGCGTCAAGTATCCCTTCGCCGAGTTCTATGGCATCGCCTTCGACTGAGCGCAAGCACATGCAAGCTCCGTCCTCGACGTTCCCCCCCTTCCCCCCACTGTCCTTTCTCCTCGTCTTCTGTTTTCTTTTGTTTTTTTTCCCACCAGCCTTCTTTATCTGCTTCTTGTCTCGTTGGTTCAGACACGTGTCTTGGTTCTCGAGTAAATCATTAGTCCCAGACATATTCTGTTGTGCTAACTAGTCATCATGTTTGAGTTTTGAAGTTTCCTGATGGAGCACGAAATGATTTTGATCCTTGTCGACACGTGACCACACTCTCTTCGCTGGCACATTTCCCTTTCACGTTTCCCTGGAAACACACCGCATTTACGGTCGTACTCGACATGTACAGTATACAGTACAGTACCCCCAACACGTTCTATAAAGCTAGCATGTTATCGGGTGATTCCAGGCGCTCACAAGCTCACAGAATGACGAAGTGCAGTTGTATACAGAACGGCTGTATATGGTAGTGTACTTTGTATATTGAATGCACAAAGTACACTGTATACGACCATGTATACCGTACACATGGTCGGAGCACGAGTTGATAGCATATGGCAAGGAGGAAATAGCATCTAGAAATACAAATTGAAACATCCGTTCGTTTAGCCTGTTCTCCACCTCGATCTGGTTCCTTATTCCTGAGGTTCCGCGCGCACCATGAGGCCCGCATCTTCAAATAATTGGCGAAGTCGACCGTCCTTGTGCATTTCGGCGATGTCATCAGACCCCCCGATCGACTTGCCGTGTAAAATCACATTGGGGAAGGTGCTACGCCCCGTGAGGCGTGTCAGCAAGGCTTTGATGAAATCGTCGTCATCTGCAAGCCAACGACGGTTCTCTATTTCCGCTTTCTGCTTCTGCCAAGAGGGATGACATCACGCACCACGCAGGTCAACCTCGATGATTTTGGGCTGTGGGACGAGATCGTACTGGGCCAGGATGTCCTTTGCCCTCTTAGAAAATCTACGAAACATGTGAACATCACAGCATTCCGAGAAACAGGATGCATTCAAGGACGCCACTTACGGGCAATACGTCTGTCGATACAATAATAATAATAATAAGTAAACCTATCTCGGCTTTTCAAGGACTTTTAGAACAATAGCTGAGAGGACGCACCTTACTGAACACCACCAGTGGCGTTTCCGCATTGAGAAGCTTCACCCGCGTAGGCCAGTCTGGTTTTGGCGCGGGGTCTCCGTCCGCATAGACGGACAAGTCGAGGGGCCGGGTCGGATCGAGAGAATCGTGCACGAGCACCTCGTTCACATTGACGACGTAGTACAGCAGCCCATGGATCTCGGACACGCGATGTCGCATGAGCGAGGTGATGCTAGCGGGAGAGACGCGGCGGAGACCCTGCAGCGCTGGGGGAAGCCCGAGAAAGTCGTGCGAGGGGGAGAAGAGGAAGAGGAAGAGGAGAAGGCAGGCGATGAATGAGAACAGCGTGCGTCGCCGGGTGCGGAGGACTCGGAGGCACTTTGTTTGCGCTAGGACGCTGCCACAGCAGGGGTAACTGTCCATTGTGCCTGGAGGGCTGGGAATGGCGAATGATGCGGTCGAGGACGGAGGTGAGATGCGAGGACGGTCTTTAGATCCGGGTGATCGGCCGTGGGTAGCACGCGATTTAGGATGAGGACTGCTGCTGCTCAGCATCAGCAGCTCGGGTGTTATAGTATGAGGTGGGAACTAGGAGAGGCTCTCTGGGATATAACTCCGAGATATCAACGGAACATCGGGGACGTCGGTGACATCAGGGACCAATTAATCTGTTTATTGTAAATAAGACCACTTACGGTGACGCTTTAGCGCTTCGCCTTTAACCTGCACGTCGAACGATATCGATAATAACTTAAAAGAACAGACTACTGCCAGTGACATGTCGCTCAACAAGAAAATAGAATACGTCATCTTTGACATGGATGGTACGATACAGTTCTGACGGTACTATCCTTTGGGTGATGACATTCGCAGGTTTGATGATCGATTCAGAGCATGTCTACACAGAGGTCACCAGTAACTAGCCATCCTCGCTCTGTCGCCCACGATCCTCCCATCCAATTGACCCGTCGCCCAGATGACATTCTGGCACCATATGGCGTAAAAATGACTTGGGAGATAAAGTCGGGTCTCATGGGAAAACGTACGTCTCTCCTGCTTGCCAGTGCCTGCCAAGAGAAAATCTCACTCGACAACGACACCCCTTTGTGGCCTCTCTAGCCGAACGCGCCGCCTCAGCCCATCTACTCTCCTTCTTCCCCGACATCCCGCTCACGATCGACGACTACCTAACACAGTGGAACGCGGCTCAAGACGCGCACTGGCCACACGTTCAACTCCAGCCAGGCGTTGCACGGCTCGTCGCGCACCTCGCTGCGCATAACGTCCCCATCGCCATAGCCACCGGTTCCTCGCGCCGCAGCTTTGCGCTCAAGACGTCGCATCTACAACATGTATTTGCCCACTTTGGCTCCAATGTCATATGCGGATCCGATGATGGTGCAGGTCGCAGCAAGCCATTCCCAGACGTGTTCCTTGCTGCTGCTCGTAGGCTTGGAAGGCCGGTTGGATCTATTGATGAGGAGGGTGATGTGGTTGGGGAGAAGGAGCGCGAGGAGCGGGCGTGCGGATTAGTGTTTGAGGATGCGTTTCCAGGCGTGATGGGTGGTAAGCGTGCTGGGATGAGCGGTGCGTTGATTCATCTTCCCCATCCGTTTATTTTCTCTCAAGTGATTTCCCGTTTTGGGCGTAGTGGTGTGGGTTCCGGACGAGAATCTACTAAGTGTTGATTCCTCACAGCTCACGGAGAAACCTGATCAGGTTCTCCGCTCGCTCGAAGCCTTTGTTCTGGAGGAATGGGGTCTTCCTTCCTTTGACGATGTTCCTGTCAGTCAACAGTCTGGGAAGGAGGAATGAATACCACGAGTTTCGATGCGTCGTTTTACCTGCCGCTCACCTATGGTGCTTATGTACTGCGTAGCCTCTCAGAGGGATCATCAAATAAGGTAGTCTCTGAGCTTTCTCTGTCAGCGCCGGACGGCACCCACGAATCAGTATACTAGGAGCCCTTGCTGAGTCGGAGCCGCTTTCTGTTGAGGTCGTCTTTCAACTTCTCAGACCAAGGTCATTCAAACTTGAGCTGCGTCATTCGTAGACGACGTGGGTACAACAAGTTTTCATTAGTGCAGTTATTGACTTCATAGAGGTGCGCCCTACTTTTACTATTTGGCGGAGACGTATGATGTTCAGAGGAAGATGATAGCCACAAAACTAAAGCATTGTGGCAGCCGCAAATGGCTGTAAGGATCTTATCTGTAAGAAACCGAATCGTGCTGCTGTTGGGGCTCGCCACTTATTGCACCTCTTCTGGTAGTTTGAAGGGAAGAGATGGGATTCGTGAGGTAAGGCATGGGAAGAAAGTCCGTATTGAGCGAAGTTCGAGGCAATAATGAAGTGATCGGAGGTGGCTCAGATCCGTGGTAATTTACAGCGGATTCCCCACGGATTCCCCATACTGTATCGCACATTCATCAACTACGCCTAACAGATCAAGTCCGGGGTCAACTGAGATGGCTGGCTCTAAGTCAGCTCGGGTGCTGCATATAGTAGTACGGTAAACGCCAAACCACACGCAACTGACCTGAACAGCAATTTGGGACTTCTAAGAGACAATGCTCAGTGTGAGGCTACTTTCTCTTTCTGGCATCTCTCAGATGCAAGATGTGTAAAACCCGAGGCATTGATGACTGATCCTGAGTATTAGTCTAGTCCATCAATCGCTGATGCTCAAAGGCCGTGCCACGGCCTTCGAAGCATGCAGATATAACAGCGCGCAAATTTTTGACGTTTTTGCCAGCTTGATTGCTCACCTTAACCAAGAGACGTCACTGGGTACTGGATAGTACGTGCACCTCTTCCACCTTCACTCTTAACAGCCAATTCATACTTTTCCTGGTTTTAGCCCACATTTGTTCGTTTTCAACTTTGCCTCTCCTTTTCATTTACTTTCACAATCGATCGCCCGCTCGCCCGCCCGCCTCGTCGAACCCACGCCACATCGAAAATGCGACGAAAAAAGATATTTGTCCGGATCGTCCTTTTAATACTTTTTGTCATCAACCTCGCACTCGCAGCTCCTGTATTAGTACGACGGATACGTGAAGTGCGCGTCGATGTGGTTGATGTAGCCGAGGATGTGCCAACTGTGCCACTGAAGCGTTGGAACCTATCGGATAGGTTGTGGACGAACGCAGCAGACAAGGCGAATACGCCGCCGAGCTTGGAGTCGAGAGACTCGGACCCTCATGATCCTCATCCTTTTCAAGCGCGCTCAGGCCCGCCACCGCCTTCACAGAATAACTTGCTATTGCCTGTGAAAATGGATTCAAATGCCCCTCCTCAGCCGAGCCTGGTTCCGACAGACTCAGACAACCCTCACCCTTTGCCAGTGGGCTCGCCGCAGCCAGCGCACAAAAACTTGCCATTGGACCTGGATTTAAATGCCGCACCTCCGGGATTCACAGACTCGGACAACTCTCATCCGTTGCCAATGAGCTCGCCACAGCCAACACACAAAAACTTGCCATTGAACATAGATTTAAATGCCGCTCCTCCGGGGTCCACAGACCCGGAGAACCCTCATCCTTTGCCAGTGGGCTCACCGCAGCTAGCACACAAAAACTTGCCATTGGACCTGGATCTAAATGCCGCCCCTCCGGGGTCCACAGACTCGGACAACTCTCATCTTTTTCCAATGAGCTCGCCGCAGCCAACACACAAAAACCTGCCATTGGACATAGATTTGAATGCCGCCCCTCCGGGATCCCCAGACTCGGACAACTCTCACCCTTTTCCGATGAGCTCGCCGCAGCCAACATACAAAAACTTGCCGTTGGACATAGATTTAAATGCCGCCCCTCCGGGGTCCACAGACTCGGACAACTCTCATCCTTTGCCAGTGGGCTCGCCGCAGCCAGCACACAAAAACTTGCCATCGAACATAGATTTAAATAACCCTCCGCCGAGCCCCGGCTCGACACAGTCGGACGACCATCATCCTTTGCCAGTGGGCCCGCCGCCGCCAGCACACAATATATTGCCAGATCTAAATGGCTCTCCTCAACCAAGCCAAGAACTGACAGGCAGCTCTGAGTTCTATTCCGATTCGGCGGGATGGTCGCCATCGCCATCGCCATCGCCATCGCAAGACGACTCAGCGAGCCCGTCGATCCACAGCAGCGTTCAATGGCAACCGAGCTCCGACTCGGACGTGTCGATGTCTCCTTCGGCGTGGTACGAGATATCGGTATTCGAGTTTCCAAAGTCTGTGAACCCGTCGCCGTCACACGACTCCAATCCATCTTCCCCACATAGTGGATTAAATCATCCTCCTTTGAACCCAGGACCAATGGACGAGCAACCTCTACCAGCCCCGAAATCGGAGCCTGCGTCGCCAAAAAGGCCATACCCTCCGTTGGATCCGGGGCCGTCAAAAAGGCCGTACCGTCCGTCAGATCCGGGACCGTCAACATGGACATACCCTCCGCCGGAACCAGGGTCGTCGTCAACATGGGCACACGC
This sequence comes from Russula abietina, assembly GCA_003313715.1. Classification (NCBI taxonomy): domain Eukaryota; kingdom Fungi; phylum Basidiomycota; class Agaricomycetes; order Russulales; family Russulaceae; genus Russula; species Russula abietina. The sequence continues at coordinate 12,120 of QLOU01009164.1, forward strand.
CCCGTTAGATCCAGGGCCGTCATCGTGGGCATATCCTCCGTCGGATCCAGTGTCGTCAACACCACACTCTCCGTCAAAGCTGGGGTCAGTGAAGCAGGAGTCAGAAATATTTCTCAGCGATCTATTCAAAAGCGGCAGATTGAAGCGTTAGATTTCTGGTTCTCATTCTGTGAATGCGGCCCTGAGGGAGTTGCAGGGTATCCCTGAGTACGTCTCTGCCTGCCTCCCTCTCGCGCCGACCTCCTAACTCCCTAGTCATAAACTCATAAACATCCTGTCTTTTAACTCCTTCAGTTTCGACTATTAAGTTGACATCACGGAAAACCTCACTTGCTACCGACTCAGTACCAAGATGATGCTAGATCTGTCAATAGCTGACAGGTAGCTGTCAGTAAAGAGATGCGTTCTCGCCTAGTGTCACCGGCGCTTCATTAGCTTCATTTCCCGATTGCATTTCAGTATTATCACAGCTGTAACTTGAACTCACAGAGGCAAGGGATAAAAGAGGCATACAGTATATAAGATCTTTCGCCTTGATCAACCAGACACGTCACACGCGGTGTTTCACACTTCGGGTATTCGTCAAGGTTGTGTATTTGCCTCGCCTGAAAATAAGCGATGCGACGCCGCTTGGGAGGTGGTGGGGATTCAGGCCGCACTGACTATGACAGAAGAAAGGTTTCCTTTCATGACTCTTGTACAGACATGACGATCTGAGAAAGTAGTGTGCTGAGATGAACTCCGTCACTGCAGGCTGTGTGAGTGTCCGGTTTGCACAGTACTTGCGTATAAAAGAACCATACATGGCTGTGAAGGCTTGTGATTGACGAAGATAACCGTCAGTGAGGGGCGGTGTAGTGAAAGTTAGAGGTGGTGGTGGTAATGCTGACTCGTATAGTGTCGCCGGTGAGTACTACCTACGGACATTACATGTAGTCATCAGGAAAAACCTCCCCGGCCAGCGAACACTAGCGAACACTAGCGAATGTTAATTCCGTCTAGCGAGGACTAGCGAAGATAACTGTCAGTAATTTGGGCCGATCACATAAGCGCGTGACAACAGAGCTAATCACTGATAACTGGCAGAGGAAAGACAAGGCAAGGCAAACAACAAAATATAACCGGGGGAAACTTGATTTCTTAGAAGGACTCCATCTTTGCATGTTTAAATACATGATTCGGCTACCTAACGTCCATGGAGGGAAGGAGGGAAATCATCCAGGAGAGGGAGCGATCAACGGTCAACAGTTACAGAACGGATGGTGAGTAACAACAAATACAAATAGATGTACACACATGCACACAAAAAGAAAGTTGAACAAGTCAACCAACTCAACTTACCGTACTCAACACCCCCGTAACGTGTTGCCATGTTACCCCCCTCCTCAAAAGTCAAAACCGGCTTACACTCCTTGGTCCTCCTCTTGCTTAAGCCTTAAGCCTCCAAGGCATCCTCTTGGTGCTCATTTAACTCAATGGTGGTAAGACTGAGACCTTCATGTCGTCGTCTCAGACTCAAAGCAAATGCCGCTGGCCCTGGGCATGCCATGCCATTTCAAGTCCAGTTGCCGAATTCCGTCCTTGAATCCTCAAGCCCCTCAGGTTGCAGGTCGCTGCCAGGCCCATTTAGGCAATGCAGCCCACACCCGTTCGGACCATTCTCCTGTGGCTGAGAGTTGAGTACATTGAGTCTCCGTCCAGAGGTCGTGCAGCCTTTTCACTCTTCCAATACCGTCGACGGTCTCACGAGTAGAGTCCTCAGCAAGAGACACGCACAGCATTTCAGACGGTTCTACTAAGTCGACACTTTTCTTTGCTAGTCGAAGTGTGTCGCCTTTCTTCCATCTCATTGCTCACTGATTCCCCTCTCTCCTGGTCTCTTCGCTGCCGACGTCCTTCCCTCTCTCCATTATTGAAAGTGTATTCTCCCAGTCTGCCTTGCGCATTATTGACACCTTTGCTACCTCTTTCGCCAACCCAAGTTTTTCCGGCCCTTCGTGACCAAATCCAACAGTACTTCTCGTCCCCGGAGGGATCATATCGTATAGGTGCAATGCTCGCATTGGGAGTATCCGTTGAGGGTTGTAGCGAGTATATGACGCCGCTCATGGACCAAGTTTGACCAGTTATTGAGGCAGGTCTCCAGGACGGCGATGCTGGCGTGCGAAGGGCAACGTGCATCGCCGTGAGTCGCTTGTGCGAATGGTTGGAAGATGAATGCGTCTCGTGTCATGCAGTGTTGGTCCCGGTACGTGATCCTTACACTATTTGCCCTAGAGATCTGATTTTAGATGTATGGGCTATCATGGCGTTTGTCACTGATCCCTCAACACAACGTTCAGCATGTACGGCGCTCGATGTGTTGCTCGAAGTCCTACATGACATGATTGACCAATATCTTCCACTCATTATGGAGCGCCTCTCCGGTTTGTTGGAGGCCGCACCGCTTAATGTCAAGGCTGTGGTGACAGGCGCGATCGGTAGTGCTGCGCGATGGATACTGTGGGCACATTCTCCGAGGCTGTTGGGAAGGCCTTTTCCGTCCTTACTGCGAACCGCTCGTGAAACAGGCCTTCCAAGGCATTGAACTTGGTAGTGCACGCCTGCGGGAGTGTAGCTTTCTGTTCTTCGGCGTCATGGCCGGCGTATTTGGAGGGGAGTTTGCGCCATCCCAAGCCTGAAGCAGGAAGAGAGTGGACAAGAGTTACAACCCTGTAAGCCCACGATTTGGCTTTCATGACTGTGACAACCACCTATATGTTTGTACGGCAGTGACAGTGAGTGATGCCACATCCAGCTCGTTGCCTACGAATGCGATTTCCATAGAAGACAGCACGGAGGTAGAGATTGACCTAGAAAGGGCACTCGAAGTTAATAGTGCCATCGCTGTTGAAAAGATATCGCCGCGGACACACTCGGCACACTCTTTATTGCCACGCGCGAGTACTTCCTTTTGTCGAGGAGACGGCGCTCGAGCATGTCGCGCTCTTATCACATTACTACAAGGGTATTCGCAAATCCTCCACCAATTCTTTACTTAAAATCATCCACATGTTCCATGATCTTAGCAGGCAACCTGAATGCCAGTGTGGTGCTAGTGTGGTACGTACATGTTATTGCAAGGTCAACTGGACCCTCATTCATGTTGGCGGTGATAATTTCAGCAGCAATCCCTGAATCAAAATGTCAAAGACCTGATTGACTGCACCATCCCCAAGCTACTGCAAACGTACAAGAGAGGACAACAAGTACGTCTCCTAGTACTTTGCGAGGGAAGCAAGCTTTCATGTCTTTCCTTAGTGGCGTCACTTCCGTGCTCTGCATCAGCCTTGTCAAAACCATTAACAGGATCGGACCATTGCACTGCGGGGGAGATCGCGACCCTTGTATGACGCGTCACCGAGTTACTTGGAAACGTGCTGCATCCGGAGGACTATATCAATGGAGTAGTAGTGCATAAATTAGTAGCGCTATTGTGAATTATCATACATTATGGAGCAATAATACGTGATAATAAGGATAATATTGTCTAGCGAGTTCTAAATTAGTGGGGGGTAACCAAGTTAGAACTAATCAGAATAATGCTAGCGACAGCTAATTTAGCGTTCGCTAGCTGGGGAAGTTTTCCCTGATGTACAGCTTTACGCGCTGATCTATCATAGGAAGAGGAGGCGGAAGTGCGATGAATCCCCGGACCGACCAGACCAGGGCACTCGAGGACAACATAATTAGTGTTATCACGTACAGTAGTATTCTATGTGTGATACCCATTCTGGGCTGGGCTGATCAAGGAGCCAAGCAATGGGATTTGCCGGAGAAGCATGGTGACCGGGGTCATGAAGCGATTATGGACGCGCGAGGGGTAAAAGATGGAAAGAGACCAAAAAGTAGACTACTTGTACTATTACAATTTACAGGAGCAGTTCAAATATAGGGGGCTCATAGTAAGTACAGTAAGTAAAATGACAATCAGCGGAAAACATTGAAACAAGAAACAAGATAAGATAAGATTAAAAAAATGTAAACGGAGGATGAGAGAGGAGAAACCGAGCGGGAGGAGGACGACGACGACGCGTACAGGAGAGGCCGGGCCCGGGAGCTGGACTTACTGCAATCCCAAAAAATGCATCCCGGTCCTGTGCAGGCACAGCCTCGTGTCTTCCCGCTCCATATGACCGCGGAGCACGCGGTGGCACACGTGCGTCTTCAAATCACCTTTTCCTTTCCTGTTATCGTCGCCGCCTATCCTCACCGGGCCGCTGCTATCACACTCCTCGAGTCCGATGGATGCTCTTTGTTGACTCTACAGACGTCGGGTGTCGCATCGCCATGTATCTCGCCATACTCTCCCTCTGTCCGCTCACGGGCTCGCCGATATCGAGTATTTTCTGTTGCGGGCGTACTCAGTCATCGGGACTTATTATGGCCTGGCAGGTTTTCCTTGTTTACCCATTTTTGTAGTCTCACTAAGGCCCGGATAGGATCGGTGGTGACGATGGTTTTTTATGGCCCCCTTTTCTTTTTCTCACTAGTGCCGCGTCTTAGGATCCATGATGATGGGCATTCAAAAGATAACTCAATGCCTACTACGAAGTACGCAACATTGGATGAAGTACACGCCCTCGGCCGACTAATGGCGATCTCAGAGGTTAGTCAATTTAAGGGAAATGGCCACGATTACTCCATCGGCATCAGCAGGCTCCATACGAATCATGGCAAGTTGTGAATCGGGATCGTTCAAGTACAGAATTGTCAGTTGCCGAAGGACTTCAGAAGCCCGCCTATTGGGAGGAGGGCCCCGGCCAGGAAATTCATCGAAGGCCGGAGCGGGGCCTGTTGCTGCCTGCTGAACTTCGTCATTAACTGCGTTAATAACCTTTGGTAGAGGGTATGGTTAGGTATATGCACGCCAAAAATAAGGTTACAACGTACGGGTGCGGAGGCGACTTGGGCTGGGACACCCTGAACGGTATCGGCATTGTCGCCGTTACGATGCCCCTGTGGCGGAGGGTAACCATTGGCCATGCCGTAATGGTCCATGTCAATGTATTGCAGGTCTTGTGGTTGAGCCCGTGCGGCAAGGTTATCGACAGGTAGGGTAGTAGTATTCTCCGACTCCCTGTCTTCGTTTGCTCGATGGCTACCAACAGCATTCACTGATGGGAACTAAAAACAACACAGATATACGTCATGAATACTCGTGGGGGATGACAGGATGCCAATTACTGACCACGGCGTCCTGCATTACACCAGCATGACCAGGTTGGCCCAGTAACGAATGAGGGCAGGGCGAGGGTGCCTGGGGGGGCGGGAAGGCAGTGACACTCCAGAGCGCATCTGCTGCATAAGATGGGTTCCCCGGAAAGTGAACCTTGCGTTGTTGTTGGAAGGCCATCTAACAACAAGTTGAGTGTGATGGATTTGCGAGTGTGGGTACGCACTGTATCGTATGAGACTAAGTTATGTGTGTATGGCTGGCTATTTTAGATCTTTAGCTGAGGACTTGTGTCGGGCTATACTTTTGGCCATGAAGGAACTTGCATTAAAAGGTGTCAGATACCAGGAATCAGAATGAATGCGGAGGCGCCGCGATTTACCGAGTTCAATGGTAACATGGAGGTAGGTGCCGCGAGGTATTGGGTAGTGGGCGGTGCCGCGATTTGCCAAGGTAATGTATGTAATGAGGAGATGCGGTTTACCAACTGAGACTCCGACTGGATGATCTTTCGGCGTTTTAGTAAATGCCGATCAAATCTAGATGGGTAGCAGACATAAATATAATTTACAACATATAGACCGTGGCCTCATCGGATTAGCGTATAGGTGCACAGTATTTCATGCGCTCGACCGGCTCATTTCCAGACCAACTGGCGATTATTAGTAAGCGGCTGCGCAGATATCGAGCTGTTGTGATATTGACCGTCTTCGTAAAGAGGAACACATGGGAATGCAGTACCCGAACTTGTCACATACCGTAAATGTTGACATACAGGTGCCCCAGAAAGCTAGGATCACATTTTCCAAGTGGATCACGCCAGTGTGCAATCTATACTCTGTATGGATGGAGACCGGGCCGGGAATGGTAATGTTGTCAGGTTAAAGTGATCGCATGAGTGATCGGAAGATATTTTTTTCTTCATTCTATAGTAACACGCTGGTGACGTGATTGTACCCTCACCGCACGCATCACAAGGCCGTCTCGATTCTAGAAAGTACCCCAAACGAGTTATTTGGATGATTTCAAGGGCTGTGTTGTAGACTGCGGACCGCCAACCCTACCGGAAATGAGTGCGTGTGGTAAACCTGCGTTACAGCCTGCCATCTAAACAGGGAAACCAGCTAGCGCCTCGCCCTGCGGTGGGCGCTGTAGTCCTATTAGAAGTGACGGTATAATTAATATCAAATGGATTCCCGCTACTGTCAGGCACACGTTGCTGCTTGATCGAGTGGGCAGTGACATTGGATATACTCGTTGCAGAGGATAGGAGCCACTGCTCGCGGCGAGCTGATTTACCCCTACGGACGTTTGGCAGGTTGGTCGCGGCATCCATGGAGGCAAAGACTTCCAACAGATCCTGGGATAACCTCCGCGAAAAGCTTTAAATCCGGGAGACAGGGAGTACAGATCGTAATTTCGTGAAGCACAGTCACAGTCATCTGGTTTAACGATGAGAATTATTCATGGTCTGCAAATTGAACCATAATCCTATTGCCCTTTATCCTGGACGTGACGCATGCGCTCAATGCGTTAAACCACTCGGATTGCGAATTGGATGAGATAAAGGCAAGCGCCGTGCTATGGGTAGATGTGCCCATCCTCGTGTTGATAAGGTGTCTTCATTGTCTACATGTGTTCCGATAGGAGTGGATCGGCATCACTCTGTAAGGTTTACCCGATAGATATGTTGGAAAGTTGTACTGTTCTGATGGACAGGAGCCGCCGAAGAGTAATAAAAGGGTAGCAGCCATGACTATCTGAATATCCTTCATGACCAAGGCCCGGGACCTAAACCTCAGTGTACCACTGGCAGAGTATAGGAAATATACACAGTGCCTTCTTCATTCACAGACACCAGCTTTGGAGGTAAATTGTACCGGGACACATTGATATTGTCGAATGCTTGTTAGATTAAGGTGACAGCCGCATCCGTGCCGCTAGTAGCTGCCACGAGGTGGATTAGCACACAAAGTTGTACCTTTGGTAATAGAGCACGACCCCCAAACAAGATCGTCACAATCTTGGTCCCAATGCGCTCAACCATCTCAACCCAGGCGAGGGGCGCATCAATGTGTTGTCCATTACTCGTCTGCTGAGTGATTGGATCTAATCGTTTGTCGGCGATTCTCCCTGACGTAAACTAATGAAGCCGCCGCCGGCCAGTGCCTTGTGACCATGTGACCACTTCGGATGAATTACCATTGTCCTGGCCAGAATTGCATGGGAAAGCATACGTGATCATGCCAGCAGCGTTGCGCAACAATGCGGATAATTTTTCAACAAGGCACCACAGGCATTTGGAAAATGTTTTTCTGTACCTTCCTCTCCGTTTCCTTATGAAATAACAGGACACAGGATAGAGAGGAATACCGCAGTAACCATTATCGTCGATCCTAAGACATGGGTGTGAGACAAAAAAGGTATAGAACACCCCCCAAAATCGAACTGACCGCTATAGATCCGAACAACAGAGTACCCACCCGTGGCACGATAGATAGCATCAGATATGGCAGGCCCGCAAGTGAGCCGAGAGTACGGGGAACTACGTGCCTGTACGACGCCTGGGTCGTAGAATTACCTAGAGCAATGGCCAGCGTATTGATGAAAGCATGATTACGTCGATTGACGCGTCGTACAGCAATGCAAGCGCAACGAGTGCACATGCCCCGTGTAGGTGTGGCGGGATGAAGCTCAATATGGCCGCAAGGAATATCGCATATTGGTAGTACTATGCGTTGTGCCTGTCCATCGTCGCTGTTTGTGAGATGAAATTCCTTCAGATGATGTTAGGTGGTGTACATGCCGATTTGGTCTGCGTTCAGTTGAAGCCGCAGGATGGGCCCCCGATACCCCGCGCCTGCATTGGCATAGCAACGAGGTGGAAGGAAAGATGACGCGAGACAACCTGTGAAGGTGCGCTTGCATCGACGAACATTACAGTAGCACTGTCGACGGGAGTTACGGTGGTCAGGGTCCTAAACTTTCTCAAAATGAAGGAATCGGATGTAGACAAACTGACCCTTGTAAAGGCTAGCCAGGCTACAAAGACGTACACCGAATGGACGGGCGATTCGAGCTGCTAGGGGTTGGACAGGCCCCCAGCGGAGGCGGCGACCGGGGAAAGCTCGCGTCTCATTAGCGCGTGCGCACGACCATATTGCATGAGTCGAGTAGAGGATTGGTAGTTAGTGCGGGGGGCTCGTAATGCGATTGGGTGCCATGCTACATACTGGAAAGCGTGCTGAGTGAGATTTTTGGGTGCAGGGGCGGGCGAACTGAAGCCTGTAGGTCCAGCCGGAGAGGTGAGCGGCGCGGGGGGGTAGGGCTCTCGCGCTCGCTGCAGCGATCCGTGGATCCTTTGCTGCTTTGTTGGATGTGTGGAGTGGAAGGGCAGACGTCTTCGTCGGATATGGCCAGGTAAACACCCTCCCATCCAAGCGACGTAGGAGATTCTGTGGTGCGAGACTTGGGGATTTAGCGAGAATTTCTCTGGAAAAAAGCCAGGGCTAGTGCAGTGCATCAGTCACTGGAGGAGCAAAACGATAAATGGGACGTTTCTGGACATTGCGAGGCTAGTCAGCGCTTGGTCAGCGCCGGTCAGCGCTCGCTGCGCCAAGAAACAAGAAATCTGATCGGGACTCGATCAGATTTGAAGATTTCTTGTTTCTTGTACATCGGGGTTTTCATGTTTTCTTCAAATGAAAAACAGCCTCTTGTCCCGTGGCCAGGTGTCGGTGTCGAGGCACAAAGTCACATTTCAAACACCGACTGGCACGCACGGTCGCACACGCGCTCGCCTTGGCGCCTTCAGCTGAAGTTGCTCCCACAGTAGTGATGGGCTAGCTCTCGCTCCATCTCCACCACTCTCCTTCCCCATGGATATAAAATATCACTTATACGATGGCTACATCAAAACCCCAACCTAGGTTGCCAGCAACTCAATCAAATCCGTCACACTCGCTTCAGTTTGTTGGATGACTGATTTCCCCCAACCTTACGCACAACAATACTTTGACTTCGACGAGGATCAACTCCACGGGAACTCTCCTCCTGCAGAAGGCACGTCCCGCTGGTCCCAGAGTGCAACTGCCTCCATGGCTCCCCAGAATCTGCAATCAGCACCCTCATCTAACCGTCGTCCACGTCTGGGCCAACCTTGGGGTCATGCCGGCGTACTATGGGACGATATGGTCAGTGGCTGGTATCGTACAGTATGTTCTTCTGTTCGCGAGGACTCACATGCATTTTCCATCTCACAGTTCTCATCACCGAATGCTGCTGGTAACCGTCAAGTAGTAGACGGTGACTGGGAGGATATGCGCCCATCTGTAGAATGCCCCGCTGCACGAGATTACCTGCAAGTCCAACAGTACGTTGCCATGGAATATTATGACATAGCCAATGATTACCCTCCGCCATACAGACATCATGATCATGTTATCCCCAACTATGCTCGAGTTGCTCAGGATGTTCCCATCCAAGCCCATGTCGCCCCACCGGCCCCCGTGCGTGCTGAGCTCACTTAAATGCATACATCTATCTGACAATACTCTCACTAACGGTGATCGACGCATTTAATGACGACGTTCAGCAGGCTGCAGGTGGCCCCGCTCCAGCCTTCCTCGATGAAGTTCCTCACCAGGACCCTGTCCCCAATAGGCGGGCCTCCGAAGTCCTTCGGCAACTTGCGCTTCTCTACATGAACGATCCCAATTCGCAACTTGTCACGATTCGTATGGGACCTGGGAATGACAGTGAAGTGACGGTGGATATTACCCTTAAACTGACCAACCTCTGAAGTTGCGATTGTTGGTCCGGCAGCGCCCGGCAGGCCAGGGACATGTACTTCACTCAAATATTGTGTATTTCGTATGCGTTGAGCCATGTCGTGTCGATGTGAGTTCAATGTAAGTATATAACGTCTCCATCCATGTCTTCTTCCTTTCCCGTTTGTTCTTGTTATAGCTGTCTTCTTGTTTGTTTGGACAACAAAGTTCGCTGTTTTGCCTTCCCTGTCGCATGCGTTGGGATATGCGCTGTTATCTTTATTTAAATTTCCAAAACGTGGGAAGTCGTACGTACCGGATGACAAATTCGCCAAAAGCACGCGTGGTACACCCGAGTGATTGATTGTCTGATGGCACGCAGTGCTGCACCGCGCCAGCCAAGTACTGGCAGATCACGAAAATGAGTTATTATTGTATTGTCCTTCCACCTGGTCGACACTGGCGTGGTTGAACCGACACGAATTAGGGTCCATAACTCCGAGTCTGTCTCCGTAGCCGAGTCACTCCTCACAGCAACCATCGTCTTCGTGAATGTAATGCGGTCTTCAGTTCGTCAGGCGAGGCAAATTACTTCGGTCAATACTCTTTGGAGGAGAATGACATCGCAATATTTCCGCATAAAACTAACCGTCAGCACCGATCTCATTCGGGCATAAGTGAGACGGTAAAGAAATGGGCGGGAGAGGGAAACCTACCTGGCAGTGCGTAGATCTCGACGACTAAGCACCCGCCCGCATCACGATAGATAACACTCGATACCGGCGGGCCCGCTAGCGAACAGAGGGAAAGGGTGGTGGGATACATGTATGTATGACGCCCGACTCCGACGCCTGTAGAGCCTCCGAAAGCAATCATCAGATGAGGAAGACACCATACATCAGAGCGAGCGCGTCGAACGCACCTGTCCTGCGCACGCATGGACAAAGGAAGGTTAATATACTGTACCCGCGAAGAACATTGGGGGTGTCACGACGTTTCATTGCGCTAGTCCTTCGTTGCTGTCTTTCCGGTGACTTTTCATGAAAGAGGTGTGAAGTTGGTGGGGTTAGTGGAAGATGCAGCGGGTGTAGGGAAAGGCGCGGGGAACGTGGAGTGTGCAATACAAGTACAGTACTCTAGTCGACGAAGCCAAGCCGCGGGATAGGCAACCTGCCCGAGATTGCGATGCCAGCTGGCCCTATGGGCTCCGTGTAATATCACCTTAGAGAGAAACGCCCTCCAGAGCCTGAGAGCGGTAGCAAATATTGTAGAAAGTGTACGGCCGTCTCTTGTAGTAATCGACTACTACTACTGTAGTAATCGCCATTGTCGGATATGCCAGCGGCAGAGGCCAGGTGGTAAGCACCCTCCCGTCCAGGCGGCGTAGGAAGTTCTGAGGAGCGGGGCTGGGGTATTTAGCGGGGAATTTCTTTGGAGAGCGAAATGGACCAAAAAAGAAACAAGGGCTAGCGCGTCACTGGAGGAGCAAAGTCAACATTCCGTGTTACTGATTGGGTCCGGAGGACCCAAGGGTCGGGCGCAAAAGGGGCCCGAAGGGAACTGAGATGGGAAGATGTAATGGATAGATGAGAGATAAAAGACAAGCGGATACAAGATATACTACGATGTGTGACTATATGCGGTCGTGACAGGGTGACCGGATCATTGGTCCGTAACACCCCCCCGTGAGCTGCGTCACCCTGGAACCTCCCCTACGATTTACAGAACGGGTGCGTCAAAACCCACCAGCCAAAAACCCTGTGGGAAAAAGGCATGGTTGGAAAGCTACCGTCTGGTTACTCCAACTCTGACCCCCCGCGATCGATGTGTTGTAAAAGTTGAGTACTTGAGTACTTGAGGTTTGGTGCGGGAGTGTTGTGCCAATGTGTACCTGGACGGGGTCGTTCGTGTACGACACAGAACACTCAGTAGTAAGAAGGTGCCGCCTTTGAGATGCGATATGACACAGCAGGGGTCTGAGGGCAAACACAGGTACAGTAGGTGTTGAAATTTCTGCAATGATGACGGCGCTGATTCACGCGATGGGGGTGGCAGTGAGAACGAAAAGTTTGAGGACGATGGGTTTGTGGTAAAGGTCGAGAGGGCTTCATCGACGTGGTGACCAGGTCACAGGTCCCACACCCTTCGGTGAACTGCGTCATCCCGTCGACAATGAGGCATGTTTGGAATCGGAGATTGCCCATGATTAGAAAGCGGTATTGTTCGAATTCGCGTTGTGGGACAATTTGTGAGTGTGTAAGAGTGAGGACCCAGGTGTGACTTGGAGGTGTAGTGCATGGTACAACTTGTGCGAAGAGCCGAGCACGTTGTTGAGAGTTAAGATAAAGAGGTTCGCGTTGTCAGATGGACGGAGATGCGTCATGAGACCTCGGCCATCCGTGTATAACAGGAAACACCTGGTAAGGATTGGTACGGATGGGTCGTTCATGTACAACAGAGAGTGCCCGTGGTACGGGTTTGGTATTCCAGGTCGTTTGTTTACGACAGAGGATGCCCGGGGTACGATTTTAGTTTACAGGGTCGTTCGTTTATAATAGGGACGCCCATGATACGGTTCTGGTTTACAGGGTCATTCGTTTATGATGGAGGACGCCCATGGTACAGCTTTAGTTTACAGGGTCGTTCATTCACAATAGAGAACGCCCATGGTACAGCTTTGGTTTAACGAAAGAGGACGCCCGTGGTACGGTTTGGTTTACAGGGTCGTTCGTTTACGATAGAGGATGCCCATGGTACGGTTTGGTTTACAGGGTCGTTCGTTTATGATGGAGGATGCCCATGGATGCGCGAGTTTGGTCAACGTTTGACATCGTGCGCGTACTGGAGTGTGTTTGTTCGATAAGGACTGAGGCCTGGAGGCCCACAGCGCTGATTTTGTGCGTCGGTACGTGGGGGCGATGCTGACGCTCAATGCAATGGCGTGCTCTCAGTAGGGTTGATGACACGAGAGACGGTGCTGATGTCAAGTGCGATATGGACGAGGTGTTGACACGCCAGTTACGAGTGGTTCTGGGTTATGATGGAATGGGTCGTTTGTGTATAACAGTGGACTCCTGGTTATAAGGGTGTTTGGGTGTTAACGCGACGACGAGGCGGTTTGTGAAGGAGCCATCCGGGACCTTGGGGACATTGTGTGGTGTCGACACCATGATTTGTCGGCGAGTGGCGTGTATAGACATGCAATCAGACATCGGTGTGTGCAGTACTGTAAGTTATGTGGATGAATCAGGCGCTCTTCTGGGCACAGGAACCAAGGTGTGAAATGGGGTCTGTGTGTGGACAACGAAGAGTCTTGGACGTGCGCGTGATGAGGCAGTCAGATGACAGATGTAGAGGCCGATGTATGTGCTAGGTGTATGCGTAGGAGTGGAATTCTGGCCACAAGAGATAGTTGGGGTCATGCCGTGTGGGTTATACGCGCGTCAGGGCGTGAGTGAGCGGTGTGAGCGACATTGTCTATCAGACGATGGAAAGTGTTGGTGTAGTAGGCGCAGGAATGGGGTGTCCACGAGGCTGTGAGTGTTGATGACTGATTTTCAGGATGACATGAGAGGTTGTTGGTTGATGTATGCGTGGTGTAGGTCACCAAAAATGAAATCCTGGCCGCAAGTTATGGTGGTCGAGACAACGTCCCAAAAGTGGTCATGGGTTGCGTGTGGGTTATATGCGTGTGAGTTGGCAGTGTGAGTGTCATTATCGTTTATCAGACATTTGAAAACGCTGGTGTATGCACGAGAATGTGAGGCCATGAGGGTGTCAAGGACGTTGTTGATGAGTGCTGATTATCGAGGTATGGAGACGAGAGACAAGGCAGCGCAAGAAGTTTGATGAGAAACGATTGGGCAGCGAGTACGAGGTTTTGAGCACTGGGCAGGGCCCATAACCTGTTACTGATTGGGTCCGGAGGACCCAAGGGTCGGGCACAAAAGGGGCCCGAAGGGAACTGAGATGGGAAGATGTAATGGATAGATGAGAGATAAAAGACAAGCGGATACAAGATATACTACGATGTGTGACTATATGCGGTCGTGACAGGGTGACCGGATCATTGGTCCGTAACATTCCGGTTCCGGCTCTTGGCTCTGACATGAGGTTTTGCTTATGTAGGCGCGTAAGGGCAAGGCTCCGAACAGGGGACAAGGCACTGCGTAGTTTTGAAACTTTATTCTAACCGGGCTACTGGAAGTCGCTCACATGCTTGAGCGCCCTATGCCCAACACGCCCCTCCATCACGATAGCCTTTACACATCTTTACCTTCCCCATGGACGCACTCGTCCCCCACTTTCATATCATGCAGTATTGTCTCCTGTTGCATTTCTAATTGTGTGTAACGAAACAGTAGCCAAGACAGTACCATTCAAGTTTCCGGATGCGGCGGGAAACGCCGTGACCGTACCACCAATAGACGACGTAAAGATTATTCCAAACGCCGTTGACGGTGTCCATTTGAACCAATGGGCGATGATGATCGTCGGTGCCCGTCCAAGCGACGTAGGAAGTTCTGGGGGGCGCCCAGGGCTGGGGTGTTTAGCGGGGGATCTTTTTGGAGGAAATTGTCCAAAAAAAAAAGAAAAACAAGCGCAAGCACATCACTGGAGGAGCAAATCCAACATTCCGGTTTTGGCGCTCGACTCTGACATGGGGTGATATGATAGAAGCCGGGTTCTTGTCGCCTGGGAGCGAGTCAAGTAGTGAATTAGTAGCTAGTACGAGGAGCTTGTAATGCAGTTGTGCTTGTGCTATGTAATGGAAGATGTGCTGCGTGAGGTTTGCTACAGGCGCGGAGCGCCGTCGGGCGAAGCCTGTGGATCCAGCCGGAGAGGTGAGCTGCGCGGGCGGGTAGGGCTCTCGCGCTCGCTGCAGCGATCCGTGTAACTGGTGGTCACGACAGGCCCGCTGATTGTGAACTTGCTGCTGCGAGATGGAGGTGATCCTTTGTTGTGTTGTTCGTTGTGAAGTGCTTGTTGTTGGTGCGACTCGGAGTTTGGCTCGTCTGCGAAGGATCACCGAATATTGATTAAAGGGAGCGGTGGGTGGGTAATTACAAGAGAAGAACTGAGTATGTACGAGGAGCCGCTGCTGGGCGGCGTGAAAGTAGATGTAATGAAAGGACAGGTAAACGACGCCTCACTCATCCACGCTCCAAACTCCGACGCAGCGCGTCTGCGCTTGGACCAGGACCACCAAGCGACGGTTTGGTTTGGTTTGCCGGAGAGCGTGGACTGGGGTGACAGATTGACAGGGTCAGACCGGATAGCATTGAGTATGAGGTAGTGTTGCCGCGGTCCAATGTAAGCCGGTTCGAGTTGTTAACTCGATTTCAACTCGCACCTTCGAGTT
>QLOU01009165.1:0-11021 GCA_003313715.1 Russula abietina
ACGTCAAATTCAAGTTGTAGCCTCATGGAGAAAATACAAAACTGATCATGACATGAGAATGAGTGATTAACAAGGGGAGAAAAATACCGCATATGTTGACATTGCACTGTATTGTGTAATACGTTTTCGTCTAGTCGATCGACCATATCAATCGATCGAGTGCAGTGAGGAAAACGTAGGGTTTCATTTGTATGCATATAGCCCGGCCCTCTCTCAACCCGGATGCAGTATGCAGCTCCGACCCAAGTCCGGAGAATACGACGTTCAGAACCCGAACTCCAGATTAACCAGCCCTGTCAAATACCGGGACCCGGTGTCAGACTGTCAGTCAACTCCGGCTGACTCGCGAGAGGATAAGATCAGTACAGTACCCTCGTTAGAAAAAGCGCCAATTTGCCATCACTGTCACCCCCAACCTTAATTGACTTTCCCCCGAGCACTTGCATGACCAATGGTCACAGTAACCTTTCTGAGCCGGGCGCCTTCGGACACGCCAGTGGGACCAAATGACAGGGGAGGGAAGGTTCTATTCGTATGTGAAGGGGTTGATGGGGTTCCCGTGCGAATTCCAATTTCCTCATACAGAGAATAAGATCAGTCTGATTCCATTACAGTACGCCCACATAGGGTGGTCCTTGGGCGTGCATGCGGCAGGGGGGATTTCACGTAATTTGATGATCGACCTGCATACTCGACGAGTCAGTAAGAAGAGCGAGGGAGACCATACCAACATTAGTACATGAAATTTTGAATATGGTTTGTGTTTTGTGTTTTCCACTGCAAATTGTGGATGGGGGATGAAGACGAGGTGGAGAACGTTGAGATTGCTGTGCCTTTCGTTGAGTCAAGCACGTGATTCGGAATACGTAATACTAGGCATTCTACATTTCGTGGCTGGCATGATGACGGACTGACAATAGTCGTTACGTGAACTGTAGATTGTAGGGATATTAGCACGAATAACAATGAAACCAAGGATCATGTAAAGTATGGTAAAGCAATAACGGTAAAAGCATACAGTCTCATAGTCTCATACACAAGTACAACGAGGAAACACAAACTTGAATCTCTCAAGTGGAGGCCTTATTGCCGATGTCTTTCACCTGGGCTTCACACCATTCCCATAACTTCTTCTGGGTGTCGACGTTAAGGGCCTTTGGGTGTGGAAGCGTGAGGCGTGCCCAGGCAGTAAGATACTGGGAAAGAAAGTTAGACCACATTCCGACGAAGCGCTGGATGCAGGCGGGAGAGCATACTTTGCCGTTATAGTCGCCCGCACCAGGGGCGGTGCCAGCGAATAATGAAGTAATTGCACCGTGGGAGCCTGCGATGTCGATCCCATTCGTGTCAGGGAGCTCTCCCGACTCGATTTCAGTGACAATCTTCTCGGCACCGTCACGGACAGCCGTCTTGACGTTGTCAGCATCGTCACGGGCAGTCGTCTTGATATCCTCAGTACCATCACGGACAGTCGTCTTGATACCCTCAGTACCGTCACGGACAGTCGTCTTGATACCCTCACCACCGTCACGGACAGTCGTCTTGATATTCTCGGCCCCGTCACGGAAAGTCGTCCTGATACCCTCACCACCGTCAAGGACAGTCGTCTCGATATTCGCAGCCCCGTCACGGACAGTCGTCTTGATGCCCTCAGCACCGTCACGGACAGTTGTCTTGATATTCTCAGCCCCGTCACGGACAGTCGTCTTGATATTCTCAGTACCGTCACGAACAGTTGTCTTCAAATTAGCCAGGGCTTTGTCTCCATAGGAGATAACGTGATGCGCTGCAAATTTGAAGAGCTGCCCTATGCGGTGTAGAAGTGAACCTGCTTGGCGAGAGAGGCCTGGATGGAGGGAGATGGACACGATGCCTTCGCTGTCGTATCGCTGGGCGAGTTCGTTTGAAAAGAGGATATTTCCCTTTCGGAAGATTAAAACCGGTCGTATCGGAAGAGAAAACATGCTTCCTACCGTCTTGCTCTGACCATATAACCTAGTAGTGCCAAGCTTCCTACGCGCCTCAAGCGATTCTGCCCCAGGCTCGATCGTGGACCATCGGATACCCTCTGGGGCCCCAAAATAGTGGCCCAGAGAGCTCACATTAATCACACGCACGGTCCTCGCAGGAGCTTTTTTGGCGGTCGCCGTGAGGAGGGGAAGGAGAAGTTTGGTGAAATAAAAGTGACCTGCCGTAACATGTCTGAGGATGTGATCTTGTTTCGTAAGGTTTGCCTCGCTACGTACCCAGCACATTGGTTCCAAAATGCAAGTCGTAACCTTGACTTGTGACCCTTTCTACTGGCGAGTACATCACACCACTGGATCATGGTCGGCATGTCGAGCGACGAGAAACGGACATGAGGGCTTACCCATTGTTGTAGAGTGTGTGTAGTTCTTGTTCCTTACCAATGAATTCTTCGGCAGCGGCCTTAACGGAAAGGAGGTCGGCCAGATTAAGCTTGATGGAGAAAACCGATTCTTTTCCTGTAGCTTGCTTGAGCTCTTCGACCACACGTTTCCCATCCTCTGATGTGCGCGATGTAATATACACTTTGGCACCCTTGGTGAGTAGGACCTACAGGCGTTCACAATCAGCGAGGGGCCAATATGTAGCGATAACAAGGAATGGTTACTTGTGCTGTCTCCTTTCCTACTCCGCGAGTGGCGCCAGTAACTATCACAACCTTCCCCGTCTGATCTGGCACATTATCCACACTCCAGCTCGGTTCTGGAGGGAACATTTGGCGGAAGATACTAATTCGCCTCTGGGACATGGCTGGAGGATATCGTAGGGAAGATGATAGTGAAGGAAGGAGGGATGGGGCAAGGGCGGAGGAGAAGGCACGACAGATAACGGGACATTTTGGTTTTACCGGATGGCGGTGCGTCTGAATCCGATAATACCTTTGATAGTAATCGAGAGGCTAGAAGGACATGTGTTTGCAACGACGCAATTTGCAGGCCTTTCCTGTACTTCGCTGTCTTAATAATAGCAAATATGAGGACACCAGCGGCAATGCCAAACATGTTGTCGTTTCGTGAGAGGCCTGAGCTACAAGCCTGAAGCCGAAGGTTCAGAGGAAATTGATTTAGCCCGCGACACAAGGCTTATTGGACTGATTAACTTGAAGACAAAGACAGGAGACCAAAAGCCAGGGGGGAGTCGACGTGCCTCAGCTGTTTTCGAGTCGAGAATGGCGGAGTTGAGTGCCAATTCAGGCACATCAAGTTGACTATTTTAGAGTCCGCTACAGTCGAGTTCCGAGTTCCGCGCTCATTCCGTAGGTCCAGACGGACTCGAGGAAACCATCCATGTTAGGCATGACTAGATCACCGCAGGTGTAAGAAAGGATGGCTGATCGAGCCTCGTGTTTAATTGTGATTCCTTAAACGGGGATATTCGGTCACTTTTATCGTTGTTTGCTGCTGTGACTCTGAGCTAAACTTCCTGAACAACAGTAAGCTTTGATTGCGAGGCAACAACGTGACATGTTGGCGCGCAGATGACCGCGTGTTTTGATTTGATTACAGTATCCTGACAGCAAGAATGGAAGAAAAGTGCCGGTCCGGCGTGTTGCACCCTGCAATCAACGTGGGAACGTGGGATCGAGCATGCTTACGTTACTACGACGCGGCAATCTCAAGTCAGTCTCAATTCAACTTTCCACTCCCAGGATACTTTGCCATTGCCTCTGATGGATAACTGTTCGCTGTTAGACGGAAATGGATCATGCACGTCTCCAGAAGGAGAGGATTATAAACGGGCCACTACGACGTACGTCTTACTTGTTTCACCGTACAATAACTGCTAGTAACTGGTGCGTTGTAGGCCGAGTGATGATCGTCATACTCCCCGATGATGTTCTCCTAGTAATATTTGATTACTACTATGTGGCCGAAGCTCGTGAAGCTGGCAGATTCGAGGAATGGCAGATGCTGGTGCACGTGTGTCAAAAATGGCGATATGTTGTATTTCAGTCACCACTTCGCCTGAATCTCCGAATTCTCTGCTCATTGGAGACGCCTATGAAGGAGAAGCTGGCTCTCTGGCCACCGCTGCCCATAATTATAGAACAATCTAACGTCCTCAACCTCAAAGCGCAGAGAGGATAACGTTATCGCGGCACTTGGGCATAACGATCGCGTATGTTCAATCTTTTTGGACATTCCAAATTCTCTAGTGGAAAGCGTCTTGGCAGCAATGCAGAGGACATTCGTGGCGCTGAACGACCTGTGGGTCTACGCCATAAATGACAGGAATGACAAGGCACCGTTATTTCCGATTCATTCTTGGGCGGACCTGCCCCCGCATTCGCAACATCTCTTTTTGACAGCGCTTTTCATTTCCATTTCCTGTATTACGGAAACTACTTTTGTCTGCCCCTAACCTCGTCACACTCTCCCTTCGCGATATTCCTCATCCCGCGTACTTTTCACCTGAAAAAATGGTCACTTGCCTGTCCGCGTTGACCAGCTGCAAGGCTCAAACATATTTGTATTGTATTCAAATCCTATCCATCGCACCATCCTCGTGAAGGCCGACATCTTCCGCCCACACGCTTTGTCCTCCCTGACCTCACTGAGTTGACGTTCATTGCGCGTACTTGGAGGATCTCGTCACCCGGATCGACGCCCCTCTTTTCAATCATTTTTGTATAACATTCATCCAACAACACATATTCGGCACTCCTCAACTCGTCCAGTTCATCAGTCGTACACTAAAACCCAATGCATAAAATGAAGCACGTATTATCTTTTTCAAATCTGAGCGCGACTATCGTACTTTCAGGGAGAGATGATCTAGGGTCGCAGTTGGGAATCCCACATACTCGAGAATGAATTTCTGTGACCGCTTGGCAAGACGACCCGGAGAACACTCTATTGTCGGACATTTTCCGCCCATTTACCACTGTGAAGAATCTCCACCTATCCCGAGACTTTGTACCACGTATTGTGCCCACCCTGCAAGGGCTCGTTGGGGAAAGAGTAACTGAAGTGTTCTCTAACCTGCAAAGTATTTTCTTGGGGGATCCCGAGGAAGCGGGATTTGTCCCGGAATCCATGCGACAGCTTTCCAGTCATCCCATAACCATTTCACACCGGAAAAGGCGAGTTAAGTGGATGTATCTATGATTGATAAGTGCATTCTACTTCCTATTTCATTTACGTTTGGCCTCATCTTGTTACCGCCATGCGATTCGTTCTCTTGACACACACTGTTTGGCTCCCGCGGCATCAAATTATAGTATTTATGGCATTACCATAAACCAGCTCGTTTGTCTGGTATCATTGTGTTATAATAAATGTTAATAAATACGTTTCGATCTAGCACATCGTCGACTATATAGTATGTGCAAATCTCTATGATTCCTATATGGCTTATGACATGGCCCATTCGCGTTGAAACACCTTTGCGGCTAGAAATTGATATGGATCGCGCCATGTCACCATTTGAACTCGGGGAAGAAGTGCTTCCTAGTTCAATTCCTATTACAGCTGGTTTAAATATAACAAGCCAACTAGTACAGCTCATAACCGATTCACTATTTGTTATGGAGAAAATGGAGGGGGAAAAAGGCTTGGGCTAATGATAGGCAACAACTTCAGCTATCTTAAGTTTGTTTACATGATTTCCGACCGACAAAGAGGACATGTCGGAGAATGACTTGTTTTGGTCCACTACCAAAAAGTCTGAGCTAAAGCGCCATTAACCAAAGGATATCAATAACGGCATACCTTGTACAGACACGACGAATGGAAAAGGTTCTTGCACGTTTTGCATGGCTTTCGGGGGAGAGCGCCATCGGAAAGACTAATAATACTTGGGAGTGGGTGGGTAATCAGCTCTCCTGCCTTTACAAAAAAAAACCTTACGAGTAACAAATCGGGCACTCGGTCTGACCCTCAAAGTGTAACGTAACGTTTTTCTTGAAAAGGCTGATCGCATCGACGATGCGCCCATTCTGTTAACAAAAAAAAGATCGTTCAAGTGATGACATACTCATGAGTAAACACACACAACACACCTGAGACCAAACGATTTGCTGTACGCCCAAAAGCCAGCCTCGCCAACGACCCTCCGACACGCCGATCCTTTTCGAGTCCTTGACCGTGACCCGTTGCAATGGCCAGTCATTCGGGATTTTCAGCGTAATCTCCAGCTGGTGATCGTCCACGTTGTACCCCGCGGTAACTTCGTTGACAGCGCTGGCCACTTTGACTGTGAGATTTTCAGCGCTGAGTTCCTCTAGGCTCTCTGGACTCTTGATCCGACTCAGTTCCGTGTTAATTATGACAGGGGAGAAGTGCGTGGCAGTATAATTCGTGACAGACGTGTACAGGTTCTTGTCCTTGCAATCTTCTAGCCACGAACGTACGAGGGAAGGTATGGTTAGGAGAGCTCGATAATAAACGTGTGCAGAGAGAAGGCAGACGCTCAAAGGATTGTCCGGGTCATATACTGATGAAATCATAAGTTAAAACTCGGTAAAATAGATGACCTCTTACATTCAATGTAGAATTGGTCTATTGACCATACGTCCAGCTTGACGGCTTTTCCAACGCCTCCATAAAGATGGAGTAAATTAAAGACAAGCGGAATAAGATGTGTGGTGACTAATCCAAGTTCTTGTAGGTGTTCCGAATATCCGGACTTGACCTTCATAGACTGTAGAGATAGAGCTCGAATCGTTGACATAGGGACGTTGGTAAACGCAGTTACTTACAGCATTTGAATATAGATCCAAGACGATCATCCAACCAAGCAACGATCCGAACGTTCTCTGCAGCGAGGTTGATCGAAATCGACTGACAGGGTCTTCCACGACTCACCGAGGTTGGATCGTCCTCAATATCGACGATATCAAGTGATTGCTGAAGCAACGACACCAGCTCCCAGGGCAGCACAGACTTGACAACGGACTCCGTGTCTACACCCGCTTCGATCACAAGGTGCTCAGTTCGCTTGTGTGCCGCCTCCCGTAACAGCTCATAAGCCATTTGCTGTACGCTCGTAGATGGATCAAATAGGAGATAAGACATCTACATAGTATCCGGCGGTATGAATACGCTGGGAACCGGAACATGTAAAACCTCTCACCTTGGATAAAGTGGTATGATCCACCAAAGATGGGGGTAGTTTCTGCATGATGGATAGAGCGGCTTCGCGACATACAGCTCGAGGGGTCGATGCGGGCACAGACTCTAAGATGGGTATGAGGTAAAGACGGGTACGAATTAACGAAATGCCATACTCGATTCCGACGCAACGATATCTCGAAGAAGAGTAAGCACCGTCGTCTCGCGCTGTTTCCAATCCGCACGTAACGCCTTGTTGTAGAGTACATGATCTTGTATAACCTGGATGAGCCTAATAGTCCTCCACAGGATCGTAAGCGTTGTATCATCCTCGAACGACGCATTCTACACAAAAGGCGATTTGATCAGGCAATAATGCCTTCCAAAAAAAGGAGCGAGCATATATCAAACAAACCTCGAGATTGTTCTCGATCAAGTCGAAAATAAAATCCCAATGTGCACCAGAAACGTTCTCCAAGATCGGTACGAGATGGAAAAACACATTCGTGATCTCGCTCTCGACGTCTTCATCAATGTCCGCATCAGACGTAATCCATCCCTGGCATGCCTTTACAAAGTTCACCGCGCGGGGTTGTGGCAAGAACGCTATGTCCGAATCTGGATCCGGCGCCGTGGCGACGAGACGACGTAGTAAAAGTAGCCCGTCCGTGTTGGCTTTGCTAGCGGTGATACCTAGGACTCCTGCTGCCAGCTCGTTACGATATCGATCAAGACGAGGAGGCTCAGATCCTAACTGCGCAACGCAGAGTGTGATTGCAAGGGCAATCTCAGGCGCTTCGCGAATCAGCTCGGGACAGTCCCGTGAAACAAAATACGAGGCAGCACTTACAGTTCCTTTCCAACCTGCGGGCTAGCGATAACCACTCGTCGGCTTCCTCCCTCGAAGCATCACGCAAGGCGTGCTGCAGTATAGTATAAAGTATCCGGGCATGCAGACTATCGTCTTCATCTTGGGCCCACTGGATTAGGTCCACGGTAAAGGCCGCCAAGTCTCCCAACGACGTGTTGCGTTTTCCATTCAACAAGGACTTGACAACATCTACATGCCAGCCATCATCCGCCGCGGCCGTCGTCAAGAGGTATGCCGTGAGCTGTTGCACCTTGATCAAGACGTCTTGTAAAACATCTTTCGCTACCGCCCGAGAAAATGCCGGATTCGGCAAGGATGGCACCTCAAGAAGTTCTTCAGCATAGATCGCCAGCGCAAGAAAATGTCGCAGCGCCCATAGGTTGGTCCGTGCTAGATCCCTGTTCTCCGCGTACGAATATAATAAAGCCATGACCCCACGCGCATATACTCCGAGTCCCTGTTGATCGCCTTCACAATCAGGCCCTTCTGCGGTTTCGAATGATGACGTTGGTGGAATAAGAGGTTGAATTATCGCCAGACTTGCTGTCGCTGGATCTAGCCGAAGGCTGCAGAGCAGCTCGTCGAGATACGTGCTCGTAGGGAGGAGGTCATCCAGCCCAGATACAAGTTTGTCGATGCCACCATCGGCCGTAGCTCGCAGGATATCCAGAGGGCTTTCTTTGAATGAGCACGCTGTAAACATATCGCGATGGTTAAATGAGCCGTACCTTACGAGGATGGAAGTATGGAAGATGGCGTCTTGCAAGCGCGCGCAGATAGCTGCGCCCACCTGCCTCTGCAAATCCTTGGGAGCATTTGCCAACCATGACGTCCAAATCTTCTGTGCCACAGGGGTGTCAGGCACCGACAGTGCTTTCGGCAATAAGAATGCCAGGGCGAAAATGTCTGGGACAAGATCGAGGGCGAAGCTTTCGTCGACAGTGAGACTGCTCCGAGTCTCGACGCAGACGGCAATAATATCGACAAGTACGTTCAACTTGGCTACGTCCTCATCCTCTCCATGGAGAATACGCGAGAGATCCTCTCCAAAGGTGGCGACCACCTGTTGTAATAACGTGTCGAATGAGTCACCCGTCACGAAGTAGCCTTGGGTTCCAAATCAGACACCTAAAATGTTAAAGATAAATGAGCGCACCTGAATATCGGATGACGCGGAGAAGCAGGGGCAGTGCATCTGGATTAGCAGACCCTATGGCATCTGAGAAAATGGCACTGATCGACTGATCGAATTCATTCCGGGCAGGCTTCAAGTGGTGGGGAAGAGTGTGTCGCTCTGCTGCATCCAAAAGGTACGGGAGCACAGTATAGATGAGCTCTGGTGGTAGCGATTCGAGGAGGGAGCGCCAGAGGTCGAGTGTGACCGTAGGGTTATTGCGGCACGAAAGGTAGGTGGTCAAAAGTTTTGACGAGAAGCTCAGTATCTTGCTAGAGTGCTCCAAAATGATCCCATCGAGAGCCTGAAACGAAATACAAATATAAATAGAACGACGGGTTGGCGAAAACAAGCATCTTCACCTCGGCTTGGTCAACACCAGTAAACAGGTCGTCTTCGAAAGTACTAATCAGATCGAGCAATACGTCGAGTACACGGTGATTGCCCTCATCATCCATTCGCGACAGTAACGCGGCCCGACTCTGCTCGAGTACCCCTCCCACGATTCGTTGGAAAAGTTCGTCAACAACTGACAGTGGATGGCTTCCCCCTACAAAAACTGTACGGAAGGCCTTGAGAAAAGAGAAGAGAAATTGCCGGTTCGGCGCATCCGCAGAGTCGAAAGGCACTGTCATCCCAGGCACGAAAGCACCCCACGCCGCATCAAACAGACCTACCCCCAACGAAATCTGTTTCAGCATCTCACAAGAAGCCAGAAGGGACACAAATACCTGCGTCAATCTCATTTAGCCTGACTAGGGTCTTTGCGACCGATTCTCCTGCGACCTTCTCCTCAACTCTTAACTTTCTCGATGTACACTCTGCCCACACCCTTGAATATTGAGCGCGCACCAGTTCCTTCTCCACGTCCTCGCCATACCCGCTGTTTCCCACCTTCTCGCGTACGTTGCGTACGCGTCGCACCACGAAGGCTGTACACTCAAGTAAAGAACTAAGGAATGCGGCAGACGCGGCGGTTCGGTCGAGGGCGCTGAGGGCCCGACCATCGACGGCGGCCCAGAACGAGGAGAAGAATGGGCTGGCGGGGACTCCGGAATCAGAGTGGAGTAAGATCTGTTGAGGGTCAATGCCTGGGTAATAAGAGGGTGGAGGGTGGATACCAACCGAAGGCGGGATCGAGGAAAGGATAACAATGACGGCCGGGTAACCCTGCAAGGGCGAACCACCACAACCAAGCTCCAGGAACTGCAAAAAATCCGCGAAACCAGGTGATCGCCGGTCTTTGCCAACGTGTGTAGGAGAAGCTTGTACATTTGCTTCCTCTTCAGCGCTGGAGCCATCGTCTTCCTCGTCGGTCCCACTTTGGTTCGCTTTCCGGAGTTCAAAGGCAGAATCGATCTCCCATGCGCGTGGATAATCTGCAACGTACTGAGCGCTCTGATACCGACAACGAGCCAGAGCGCACCTTTGAGGAACTTTAGCAACGGTCTCCACATGGCTCCTCTGACTTGCACACTCGGCTCGACGAAAGATGAGCGCAGAACAGCGACGCTAAGCATGGGTACCAGGCTAGCAATCTCATCTATATATCCCCACCTAGTCAATCGGCCAAGTAGCAGCGCTGTGGTGAGAGGCGTACCTGTCCAGTTCTCCAACAACGCCTGAAGTAACGCCCACGCATAACTTCGAACGCCCGGCTGCCCATATCCAAAGCTTTCAACATCCGCAAACGGACATATCTGCTCATGAGAAAGAGAGCTCCAGAGCCGCGCATCGGATAGAATGTCGAGTACATCGTCGAGTGACTTGCGTCCGAGTTTCTGAGACCGAATATCTAGCATATACCCTGATAAAAAAGCGAGATCCCCCAAGATGGATGAAACGGTGTACGTACTGAGAATCCACTGTAGCGCGCCAAGAGCACCGATGCGTAACC
>QLOU01009172.1:0-21219 GCA_003313715.1 Russula abietina
TTGCGTGTTGACTATGCCGGGGTTTTGGGACTCACAACGCTCAACCCGTCCAGCATTCGGGGTCCACCTCCCAAAGACAGGAACCCCGGATACCCCGAATGCATCGCCTCCCTTTTTTATTTATTTCCATTTTTGGACTCCCCTTGCAAGTCGCCGCTCTGTCGCACAACGCGCAGCAGCTTTCTCATCTATAAAGCAGGGCACTTCTCACTTTTACCATGGTCGTTGTCGACGAAAAGACGATGCTCCCACCACCTCCCTCATACTCTCTCCCCCCCACTGATCCAAACGTTTCCCCTGTTCCTGGATACCTTCATCCTCCACCCTTCTCCGCTCCTTTTCGCCCTCTAGCGACATTTTCTGACCTTCCTTCCCATCTGCTGCTACATATAGTACACCGGACATTCCCACAAGCACCAGACCTAAGTTACAACAAGCTCGAGAGGCAGAGGAAGACTCTCCGTTGGCTCACCACGTCCCTAAGGCTCGTTAACCGCACATTCTACATAGGTATGTAGTTGGTTTTGTCTTTCCGTCCATGACAGAAAAATAAACATCAACTAGCATGCATGCACGTACTCCGATCAACTTATCTTCCCTCATACTCATCCCTTATCCGGCGCCCCTACACTTCCGATCCCTTCCCACTCACCCAAAATCCATCCAGCGATGCATGCACTCCTCTCAACCGAAGCCGCGAAACTATCGTTCTAGATCTCTTTATTGCGCTCAAAGTGCACGATGACGTCTGGGCGGATGAGTCCGAGCTCCACCTCGGTCAGCCGGAGGCCTTCCGAGACCTCTTCGACCTCATGCAACCCCGCGCCCGTCTCGAGGATCTCATCTGCGCCTACCTCTCTCCCACCCGTCTCGACCTCGCAGCATACAGTGTCACATTCGCTCCGAGGCGTGCCGGCGTCGTCGGTCCTTCGCGTCGGACGATCGTCGATGTCGAACGGACCAAGGATGAAAAACTGGAGGTGGCGGCAAAGCGCCTTGCCAGGAAGCTCAAGGAGTATTTGGCCGCGAGGAGATGATATACTCATGATTTTTTTTTTCTCTTCTCTGCGAGGTGTGAGTAACATTACTGTACATTTTATGTGTTGTACCCTTTTCTCCCTCTGTACTATCTCTACTATTATTTATTGATGTCAGCGACGAACGCCTTCATGTTTTGGTTGGATAGCACCGAAGATAGGATAATTTTGGACCACACAAAATAAAATATGTCCAGAGCCGGAGGGAGACGTAGTGCATAAATGCACTTCTCAAAGATTTGTCCTCAACCGTGAAACCAGGTCGCTCTTCTATCCTATTTCCTATGGATGGACCCCCAATGTCGACAAATACAGTATGCTGTAAGGTATGCTGATTCTTCACAACACACAAGCGGCCAAATTGACGACCATGTACTGTATTATAATACGAATGAGTCGACAAAAAGATATTACTTCTTTAAAGTACAGACTCGGCACCATGTGCAGACATCAGGCCTACAATCTCTTGATACCCACGCGACGACGCCAACTTGAAAGGGGTATCGCCCGAATAGTTGCGCACATTGACATCTGCACCACCCTCCAGTAACAATCGCACCGTGACGGCCTGGGTGTACACATTTTCTATTGCACAGTGAAGCGCAGTCTTGCCGAGGAAATTCTGGGCGTCAACGTCAATCACCGCCCCGTGTTCGAGAAGCATTCGAGCAAATTCAACATGTCCTTCTTGTACCGCAAGCATCAGTGGAGTGTTACCACCACCGTCTCGAGCATTGATATTTGCACCACAATGAAGTAGACATTGCCCGACTTCGAGCCTTCCACACCACGCCGCGAGATTCAGCGGAGTCCCGCCAGCTATGCTCAAGGACTGGCCTTCCATATCCGCACCATGCTCAATTAATAACGATATAATGTTGACGTGTCCTATATACGCTGCAACATGCATCGGAGTCTCGTGTTCCCCGCCCAAGGCATTTATATGCTCTGGATGCTGAACAATGAGACGTTCTGCCAAGTCACGGAATCCGAGCCTTGCAGCGTGATATAGGGGGACTCCTGTGAGTCCCCTGGGGCGCATGGTGGACATGGAGGGACACAGCCGCTCTTCGTTATAAATCCACAGCCAAGTTACAAAGTGCGGCTTGTCTGCATCAAATAAACGTTCCATCCCGTCCTTGATGTGTGACGACACGTTCTCTACTCGCGCATGCATCGGCCAGTACTGCGCTGCGTAATGAGCCAGCGGGAA
The DNA here is from genome assembly GCA_003313715.1 of Russula abietina. NCBI lineage: Eukaryota > Fungi > Basidiomycota > Agaricomycetes > Russulales > Russulaceae > Russula > Russula abietina. The sequence goes on from QLOU01009172.1 coordinate 2,251, forward strand.
GTTCTTGATGCTGTTACGGTTAACGCGGCGGTCCATTCGGAGGAGGACTCCAAGGCATGCTTGTGCGAGAACCGTATGCGCAGCCTCGAGTCGAACGTGATAACGCGAAACATCTCGGGTGGGTTCCGCGAGCTGGTGACCTGTCAAGAACTCCTTGACAGAAAAGTGCGAAAATTGGATGATCCGTGAATCCCCGTCCTCGACCACGATAACCAAACTTGAGCATGCCGACATCACTGCCCCTTTTTGATCCTCCCAGCGTCGGCCTGGATTTAACTTCTGCATTCCCTCCACGTTGGAATCAAAAGCCACGACTTCTGCAAGTTCCTCGACACGAAGTGGACGAACAGCGACCACAAGACATTGCAGCAATCGATGTGCATGTCCTTGGTTAGGCTTCCTGATCTCTCTTAGTATCCGCTCGTATGTCTCATCCAGGCTCTCCGGCAACTCATCCAGGATACGCCGGACACTTGGTGGGAGGCAATGCCGTAAAATTTCCAATTGACAGAACACCCAGCGGAACCTATTCAATGTTTTAAGATTCGCATTAAAGCAGACGCGACCCGCTTACTTTCCATCCGCTTTCTCTGATAGAGTCTTGATGACCAGATTCTTGTCTTCCTCCCTCCATCTCCGCATCCTTTGGTTAGAGCGAACAAAAGAGGCAACATAGTTCGCAATATCCTCCTTTTGTCCGCTTTCTTCATGAAGGGACACGGTTTTATTGGTTAAGCGTTCGAGAACAATTCGAATGTCGTGGTCTGGCCGACTCGTAACACAGATGTAGACGTTTGGGAGGTGAAGGGAAACGAGTTCATCGACTAGCTCGAGGACGTCTTCTCGTGGTGATGGAATAGTAGACGTAATCGGACACTCGTCGATGGCATCCATGATTACATAGGTAGGCCTTGTCGCCTCGACGGCGAGGGCGAGCATTTCCTTGAGGCATTCTACCATTGTGCGATCACTAGGTTTCTTTGCTCCACAACTATGTGCAAAATATAGTTCGGAAAGTATATCGCAACGAGGATCGGACCAAGCGGAGAGTTGGATGAGGAAAGACGGGAGCAAACTGTGAAGTTTTTGCTTATTGACGTCTCTGAAGTCGAAATAGAAGTAGGCCAACGAGGCCTTCCCGGCGTCGCGTAATGCCATGATATCTTGAATGATCGAGGAACTGAAATGATGGTGTCAGTTGGACAAGGGCGGAAAAGACGAAGAGATACAAACCAGAATACACTTTTCCCTGATCCTGCTATAGAATCGAGAGTGTCAGTTGTATTCGCACCGTGAAGATCAAGAGTAACACACGTTTTCCGTGCACCCACAAGAATGAGCCGGAAGATTTCCAGATATTGAATACACTGCCTTGGAAAAACCATTGGGCGGTCCCGCCGTGACGAGCTTTGCATGCAATATTATGATTGGTGGATGGATCTGGAGGAGAGAGCCATCGTAGAAGGTTATCTCTGAGCTGATTCCCTGTGAAGGTGTCTGAGCCATGAAATGGCAATTAGGGATCAAGGAAATAACGAACTGTTGACCTGGTCTGACATTTCATTGACGAGCTTTATGTTGCTAACCATGTCTTGTACTCTGTCATCGACACCTTGAACCTCGTCAGCAACATCTTGCACGTTGCCCCCGACATCTTGCAAGTCACCATGGATATCTTGTACCCTTCCATCGGCGGATCGAACCTTGTCGCAGACATCTTGCACATCGCTGCGGACATCGTGCACACGCCCCTCCGTACCCTTCACTCTATCATTGACCCGGATCATTTTGACATCGATGCTATTTGTCATCTTCAGCTGTTCCACAGATGCCATCCGTGCCTCTTCTTGCGTCAATTTGTCCAACCTCTCCAAGCTGTTCTCGATCTCTTTGTTTCCCGTCAATTTCTTGAAGTACTTTTCTGAACAACCTGTCAGTCAGGAAGCGTGAATAATGATTCGCTGGATATACAGGACATCAGCTCACTGAATCGTCCGCGCTTCAGTTCCTTTGTCGCATTTGCAAGGATTGTCAACACCTCGGCCATAATCTCAACTGCCATTTCATTCATCACCGTACTCGGTGTGATCCCAGTGTATATCTCAAGCCGGTGGAAGAAATGTTCGATGCGGTTTAACACGTCGATTAGCTTGTCTTGGTTAGCGGTCGCATCATTAGCCGCCTGGGGGTGGTGTCAAAATAGGTTGTACGAGGGAGAGAAAGCACGACACCGACCGAAAGAAGGACCCCGATTCCCGCAAAAACTGCATTTGCAGGTGGGAATGCCTGAAAAAAAAAACTTATATCAGCCATTCTTCACGACAAAATATGTTGATATTCACAAGCGTAACGCCCTGGCCAACGGTGCCGGAAAAGGTGTACAACGCATTCACAGTCGGGATGACCCATTTCGTGAGCCTATCGTCTTGAAATTGATCGAAAGCAGGAATTTGTTCTCGGAGGACGGTGAGGACAGCCTCAGGTGAATGGCACGGTTGAAGGCTGGAAAGGAGCGGGTGCTCGGCTAGGTCTTTCTTGGTTTTACGTTTGTAAGATTTCAAAGCGGCGTTGAAAATGGGTATAACTTTGGAACGCGGGGTAAATTTTGAGCGAGCAGTGGACATAATGGATTATAGAGGAGGGATAGATAGTTGGAGATGAGTGGGCGATAGGAAGGGGAATAGATAAGGATAAGTAGGCGCCGTAGCTTACGCCCTTGTGCGGTGATAACCACGAGGCGATGAATGCCCAGGCATGTTGCCCCATACGGGATATTCCATTTATCAATTCCCTGCCCATACTTTCAAACAATTCAGCGATCTCGACCTGAGCTGTGCACCGGCAGTAACATACCAAGGACCTGGGCTCATTGACATCTTGTCGTCAACTTGAGGGCTCCACGTCCCCGGGCCCACGGTCGGACTGATCTGGGTGGTGGTGGTGGATTTGCCCTGTCTTTACCATTATTTGAATGGTTCAGATATGCAGACTCGATGCGTTTTCCGGCGTTGGACCATGGATGAAACGGCTTCTGTGGCAACTTCCTGACTTGACAATGTAAAGCTTATACTAGTGTCATGTAGCATACTGGAACCATAAGAAACGAATGTATGAGACGGTGAATAACCCATCAGTTCACCTTGTCACGACCCGTGCCAGTGTAAGAATTCTCCGGATTGTCTGCCAGTTTGCTAGCCTGTCTTCGCGAGCCCCGGTTTGAGGGGTATTATATCTTGCTAGCCAAGGTTTTGCATGGGTCCAGCTGGGTCGACACATCGAAGTGAGGTCATGGGCCTCATGTTCTCTCGCAATTGAACCAACCTCTGTGCCCGTGTCCCGAACCCTAACCCGAGCATGGGGAACGTTATGTGGTGTCACGTGGTGTCGGCCCATATCCTTCCCTTCCCGTCATCATCATTACTTTTCACTCCGTTTTTCATAGCTAACTGACCCCTCGCCGATACAGGTGCCCAGTAGGATCCTCCATGTAAGTTATATAAGTCTCCCTCACTCGTCGAGGCAAGGGAACCACTAGCTTACTGTCAGTCTAGTCTCTCGTTTTCCTTTCTCTTTTCTCTCGCGTGCTTCCTGTTTCGACCCCTTCGCGGAACTCGCGTTCGCGTGGAATCGCTATCCACGACGCTTCTGCCACCCTCGCTCTTTCCCTCCTGAGTCTCTCTTTTTGTTATTTTCTTAGAGTCTGCGAAATCGAAGGTCATCTAAGTCTTGGATGACCTCTCGATTTCGTGGCCTCTATCTTAGCTACACTAGCCATGCATCCGAATCAGCAGTAGTGGTGATGAGGATATAAGGTGCAGGAGCGGGTGGTAGCGGTGGTGGGTGATAAACAAAGAAGTGGGCCTTGAGGATAAGTGGGAGGGTTGCGGGATGTGTCGAGAAGGGCGTTTCTGGCTCGTTCTGAATCCGCTCCTCGTGCTACTGTAGTGACCATGCGTATGAGAGCGTGACCAATTGCATTACTTGGATGTACAGGACTACTATTGTACAGTAGGAAGACAACAAAACTTACTGAACGCAGCGCACGCGTCGTAATCTATCATCCTAAACTTCAAAACTTACCGCGAACTGAGGATCTGGGCTCTCTCCTCCGTGAAATGGCGGTACGTTACTGCTAACTTAGCTCCGCAGATCTGTACATGACTCTCTTTACATGACAGACGGCGGTTAAGAATAACGTCAACTTCAGTTGTCTCCCCTCATCCGGCGCCTCTGCCATTCGATCCCTTCCCACTCAGTCGATTCACATGAAGCGGGCTGCATGCAACCGAACCGCAAGACCATCGCGCTGGATCTCATTTGAGCCTACCTCGCTCCCATGCGTCTTGACTGTATACAGCGTCACGTTCGCTCCGAGGTGCCTCGGCGTCGTCCATCCATCTTTCTTTCTTCTGCGAGGAGATGATCTACTCATGAACTTTATGCCCAGAATCGGACACGGGCCCAACGTTGGCCCAACGTTTTTGAACTTATATCATCAGTCCGCCGCCAACTACTCAGGGAAACTCAAGATGCCTACAAACCTGTCATATATTTGGGTGGTTTCCTCACTGCACGGGCTGTGCAGCGCGATGGTCGTCTAGACGCAAGCCAGGGCGCCTACTTATTGATGCCGCCCCTTTGTATCGCCCACCCATCACATGCATCACATACTATCCCACTCTTCTCCAAGATCCATCATGTCCGCTGACCCCTCCACATCCACCTCGAATTCCAACTTCACGTCGATATTCAACGCCGCTCTAAAATCTTTACAAACATAAAACCAAGAAGGACCTAGCCTCACACTCGCTCCTTCCTAATCTTCTCAATCATGCGACTCGTCCCAAGGCCATTTTCACTGTCCTTCGAGAGCAAATCCCGGCACTCAACCAATCCCAGAATGGCGACGACAGACTCACCAAATGGGTCACCCCCCGACCGCGAACGTACTGTATGCGTTTTCCGCAACTCTTGGCCAGGGTGGGCTAGTATGTATTGCAGGGATCGGCGTTCTCATCTTGGTAGGTCTCCTTGATTTGTCGCTTGCGCGAACTATTTTGACTATTGATGCCGCTCCGGTGGATTTGGACGCAAGCTAGGGGCCCCCACTTAACCTTGCCTCTTCGTATCATTCACTCAACCACCAACTATCCTTATCTCCTCATGGAGCCGCCATTTCTACAGTCCACATCTACCTCGCAGTCCGGTCCTGGGCATGAATGGCTGGACTCCACTGAATCTCCTAGCGTGGTATTGAAGACTCGAAATTAGGTGATGTCTACCCAATCGTGGTACAATTTAAATACTTGAGCAGCAATTGTTGCACTCCAGCATTACAAGGACGTGTCTAGTTTGCTCGATTACTACTCGAACGCGGGGTAGCGATTGACGCCTAGAATAGCCGCGGGAAAACTCACTTGACTTTGACATAGGAAGGCCGTACAATGTTACTGGAGCAAGTGGAGACATAATGGTAATGAAGATGATGCAAAACTAAAACGTGTAAAATACAGCACAAACACCTTAAATCGGGTCCGCAAGTTGCTTTGAGAAAAGTAAGTCTGTCGTTAATTGTCACCCTACAAGACCAATTGACATCTTCAGGCCTCAGTACCGTGACCTCAGTACTCAGTGCCAATCATCCAACGACCAGACAGCCAGTAATGTCGCCGCGCTTTCCACCATCTTTAGCTCAGACCCCGAAAGTGAACTTGAACAACACACTTGCTGCCTCCCAATACTCTTTGCGCTTGTCTGAATTCGTCACCGCAGGGTGCTCATGCCGGAGGGCTGTCTGCGACTTCAGTCCTTTCTGGGAAATCCTGCAATGGGCCAAGGACTCGACGTACCGCGCTTCTGCTGCTAGATACTTTGCCGAACGTTACTTGGGTCTGCAGGCTTCTGAGTCCGAGGACACTGGTATTGTAGTATCTCATGGCATTGTTATTACCAATGCCAACGATTGTCGCGGAGCGTGGTAGTGACACAGTTATCAGCCCGAGCCATATGTCGGATCGCCGGCTGCGGATGACCTGGGCATTACTTTCTGTTGTTGGCCGTGCATGGCCCCTGAGGTTCTTATTTTACGAAAGGTAATAATAGCATGTGTCCTCGAGGGCCAAGTCCCACTAGCTGCAAAAGATCATACCGGGGCCGATGACACGCTGCTTCCTTGGCCGGGCTCGGGAGCCACCGAACGAAGTGTTTGGTCGAGTTGTTGCCCGGATTTATGAGGATGGCATCTAATGACTGGGATCGACGTAGACTCGAGGGCAGAACGGATTTATGCCAAGGTGGTGCGTCCGAGGTACAAATGGCCGGGTCAACCACATTTCTTCTCAGATAAACAAGTTAAGATCGCATCGTCCAGGCGGAGCTCGTATGGTTTAAGAGGGATAGGAGTCTGGGATAACAATACACAGTATTCTTCCCAAATTTCCTCTTCTTCACTCAGCCAATAACCACATCAAACTATAAATACTCAGCAGCGTCACCGCAGAATTGTTCTCGCACGTTGATCAAAGATGCTATTTCACGAATGCCGTCAACAAAGCGTCAAACAGGGCGAATCACGCGCTAGCTTACCTGCTCAGTTACCCGACGGGCGCTGTTAGTGGGTAGTTGAATTTGGCGGGGCAGTTGGAGTGGGAGTAGCTGTGACCATTGCACTGGAAGTAGTTGTTGCGGAAGTGCTAGTCAATGGGACCAAGCCCTGCTGAAGAAATGTTTTTGAAGTAGACGTAGACGTATTAGCTTGACGTTGTTCAACATTCAAAGGCGCTATTCCACGATGCCGTCAATGAACCAATGAGCAGGGGGGATCAGACGCTAGCTTGCAGACGTACAAGCTTGGACAAGCACTAGGCTAGCTGCGACAAGAAAACACAAGGACAGAAGTTTCCCGACCATGTTGGCAATGCAATGGATAAAAGAGCAGATGGAATAGGACGAAGGAGAGTAAGCGTCAAGCTTGAACTGGGTTATGCTCTGGTCGCGTTGGTCCAGGACAGCTTTTATATCTAGTCCCACCCTCGTGATAGGCACAAGCATTGAATTCTAGTTGAGTACATAACTGGTAGTACTTTACGAAGAAATTGTCTAATGGTGCTCTTGGGCTCACTTGCGACTTGCGGCGAGTAACAAGAACTTGAACGGGATGTCAATAACTGGTACCTGACGGAGGACTTGTTCTGTTGGTGTTGGTGCTCTTAGGCCGTTGGGCTCACTTGCGACTCGCAGCGAGCAACAAACCGGGGTGACACGGACGGCTAACAGAAAGCATATTCTAGACCCGGAATACACACATCCCCAATTTTCCACAATATTAATACGGCACGGCTTCGAGAGCACACTCAGATCTCTGCTACGCTCGAATAAACTTGAAACTGTGACGATAAAGGAAGACATGGGAAAGTATGCACCCCATTCTGCAGCCGGGTAGTAGTGCTTGACACTGCTTGTGTAAGCAAGACCGGGTCCACCACGAGATCTGGAGTTCTATTGCATGCGGCAGTGCCTCGATCTTCTCCGAGTCAAGGTTGCAATTGACTAACCCGTTGGTCGATTGGCGAACATGCATAGCGGTTGTGCGTCGGCAAACAGGATGCTGCTGATTCATCACAACATGAACACACAAGCCAGTAACAATCGCACCGTGAAGCTGTGAAGTGCAGCCCTACCGACGCGGAGATCATTCTGTGCCTCGATCACCGCCTCGTTCGGGTAGCTGTACTGTGTACATGTGTGGTCGCTAGGTGCAGGGGCATGGCGCGAAGCGCCGTCGGCGAAGCCTGTGGGTCCAGCCGGAGAGGTGAGCTGCACGGGCGGGTAGGGCTCTCACGCTGGCTGCAGCGATCCGTGAACTGATCGTCACAACAGACCCGCTGGTTGTGAAGTCGCCGCTGTGAGATAGAGGTGATTCTTCGCTGTTTTGCTGGTTGTGTGGTGAAATGTGACTGCGACTGGTGTCGATTGTGCTACTTGCGGACTCAGTCTGTTTGCGGAGAATCGACGACTATGTATTGGCTGAAGGGTGTGGTGGGTGTAATTACAGAGAGCAATGTGACTGAGTATGACAAGCCGCTGCTCGGCTGAAGAGGAGCAGTAAAAGTAAACTGAAGGACAGACAGGACATCCGCCCCGCTCCATCCGGCCACCGAGACCACGCTCCAAACTCCGACGCTGCGCGTCTCTGCGCTTGGACCACCCATCCTTGTCGTACCGTAAGAATCAGTGGAGTGTCTCGATCTTGGTCTCAAGCGTTGATATTTGCACCACGATCGAGTAGACATCGCCCAACCTTGAGTCTTCCATCCCACGCCGCGAAATTCAGCAGAGTCCATCTATTTCCTACCGCGCTCCGAGCTCCGGCCATTGATATCTGCGCCATCTCAATTCACATGTTCTGGATGCTCGACGATGAGACGTGCTACCAAGTCCCGAAATCCGAGCGAGCACTTCGTTAACTTCAAGTGGGCGCACAGCTACCACAAGACATTGCAACAATCGGTGCGCATGTCCTTGGTTTCCGATCACCCTCAGTATCCGTTCGTATGTCTCGTCCAAACTGCCCGGCAACTCCTCCAGTTGGACACTGGGTGGGAAGCACAGTCGTTGAAGCTCCACTGCACAGAACACCCAGCGGTACCTATTTATGGTTTAGCATTGGCATAAAGTAGATGGTGTCACTCACATGTCATCCGCCTTTCTGATCGTCTTGGTAACCACCTCCTTGTCCTCTGCCCGCCATCTCTTCATCCTTCGATCTGAGTGAACAGAGGAGACATAGTTGGCAATCCTCCTTTCTTCCACTTTCGTCATGAAGGGATACCGAGCATTCGGTTAAGGGTTCGAGGACAATTTGAATGTCGGACTCCGGCCGACTTGTAACACAGATGTGGAGGTCGAGGAGATGGGGCCCAACAATCCTCTATCAAATCGGGGACCTCTTCTCATGGTGATGCCGTATGCTAGACGTGACCGGTCACTCGTCGAGTGCATCTAGAATGATGTATGTAGGCCCTTGCCCCTCGAGCGCGAGCATTTCTTTGAAGCATTCCGCCATTGCGCTATTGCTAGGCCTCTGTACGCCGCGATCGTGTGCAGAATAAAGTTGGGAGAGTTTATCACGACAGGCACCGGACCGCGCAGATAGTCGAGCAAGGAAAGAGGGATGAACGTTGTAACGGTTTTGCTTGTTAGCGTCCCTGAAATCGAAATAAAAGTAGGCCCAACGAGGCCTTCCCAGCATCGCGCAAGGCCATAATATTTTGTATAATCTATGAACTGAAAGAATAATGTCACTTTTACAAAGGTGGAAAGAGTCGAAGGGCGAACCTAACAACGCTTTTTCTTGACCCCGCCGAGAACAAGAGATGATTAGGGGTCGTCGCATGAAGAAGGTTATGGATAACACACGTTTTCCGGGTACCCACAAAAAGGAACCAGCAGTTTTCCACTGATTGAATATACTTCCTTGGAAAAACCATTGTGTTGGTATGGGGTTTACTGGGCGTCGGAATTTCGTCCTCGGGTGGCCGGAAGGAGCGGGCCGGGGCGATGTTCCGTCTACACATCTGTTTTTCCTCTTCAGCCGCTGCTGGGTATACTTACTGACATCACTCTCTGTAATTACACCCTCCCACCACACCTCCAGCCAATACATAGTCGTCGATTCTCCGCAAACAGACTGAGTCCGCAAGTAGCACAACCGACACCAGTCACAGTCACATTTCACCACGCACAACCAGCAAAGCGGCGAAGAATCTCCTTCAGCAGCAACCTCACAATCAGCGGGTCTGCTGTGAGCATCAGCTCGCGGATCGCTGCAGCGAGCGCGAGAGCCCTACCCGCCCGCGCAGCTCTCCTCTCCGGCTGGACCCACAGGCTTCGCCCGACAGCGCTTCGCACCAGCCCTGCACCTAGCAATCACACATGTACGTAGCACAGCACTAAATCATATTATGCACGCTCACGCTCACTGCTCACCCTCGACCCGACTCGCTCCCAAGCGCCAAAAAGGACGTCGCCTCCGGATGTGCTTCTGCAGCTGAATCACAATTTTAATCGCGCTCAATTCTCTGAATACCCACTGCTATAGCTCCCTCAACATGCTCAAACCACTAGGCCATGCATACCAGGGGTACACGGCAGCCCACCAGTCTGTCCTCGAACAATGAAGAGGACGCGGATGCCACATTCCCAAGACATGAACACATTGCGTTTTTCTCTCCTCGTTTTCCCCAACAACTCCTTTAATAGATTTCAAAGGGGCTCCTCCGCTCAAGGGAAACATGTTGGGTGGTGCTGCGGCGGTAACATGCAAGGCCGAGCTCGCAAGCCTACGCTCATGGTCACACCCTGGCCAGTCAAGGCAGACCCCCGAGCAGGCAAATCCCGGCACTCAACCAATCCCAGAATGGCGACGACGGACTCATCAAATGGGTCACCCCGACCGTGAACGTACTGTATGCGTTTTCCGCAACTCTTGGCCAGGGTGGGCTTGTATGTATTGCAGGGATCGGCGTTCTCCTCTTGGTCTGTCTCCTTGATTTGTCGCTTGCGCGAACTATTTTGACTATTGACACCACTCCGGTGGATTTGGACGCAATCTAGGGCACCCACTTAACCTTGCCCCTTCGTAACTTATCATTCGCTCACCACCAACTATCATTATATTCTCATGGAGCCGCCATTTCTACAGTCCACATCTACCTCGCAGTCTGGTCCTGGGCTTGAATGGCTGAACTCCACTGAATCACGCACGTGGTATGGAAGACTCGAAATTGGGCGATGACTACCCGATCGTGGTACAAATTTAAATGCTTGAGCAGTAATTGTTGTACTCCACTGAGACGTGTAGTATTACAAGGACATGTCTAGTTTGCTTGATTACTACAGTACTCGAACGCCGGGTAGCGATTGACGCCTAGAATAACCGCGGGAAAACTGCACTCGACTCTGACATAGGAAGGCCGTGCAATCGTTACTGGAGCACAGTGCAGACATCGTGGTAATGAAGATGAAGCAAACATAAAACGTGTAAAATCCAGCGCAAACACCTTACAGTAATTGGGTCCGCAAGTTGGTTTGAGAAAAGTACGTTTGTCGTTAATCGTCACCTTACTACTAATCTCCTATTGAAACCCTGATCTTTGCGCTCCCAGAAGACCAATCGACATCTTCAGGCCTCAGTACCGTGACCTCAGTACTCAGTACTCAGTGCCGATCATCTAACGACCAGACAGCCAGGAATATCGCCGCGCTTTCCCCAATGTTTAGCTTGAACTCCGAAAGTGAACTTGAATAGCACACTTGCTGCTTTTCAATACTCTACGCTTGCTCAAATCCATTCCTGTAGGTGCTCATGCCGGAAGTTGTTTATCCCTGCAGTCTGCGAGGTCCTTTCTGGGAAATCCTGCAACGTGCCAGGGACTCGACGTACTTCTGCTGCTAGATACTTTGCAGAACGTTACTTGGGTCTGCAGGCTTCTTGGAGGACACCGGTATTGTGGTATCTAATGGCGTTGTTATTACCAATGCCATGCCAGCGAGTGCCACGGAGCGCGGTAGTGACACAGTAGTCAGCCTGGGTCATAGGCGGATCGCCAGCTGTGGATGGCCTGGGCATTTTCTGCTGTTGGCGATGTATGGCCCCTGTTTTACCGCCTGACGAGGTCCGAGGTAGCAATGGTTGTTAAGGTTCTTATTTATTTTACGAAAGGTAATAATAGTGTTTGTCCCCGAGGGGTCGAGTCCCACTAGCTGCAATGCAAAAGATCATACCGGGGCCGATGAAGCGCTACTTCTCCGCCAGGAGCCACCGAGATAAGTGTTTGGTCGGATTTATGAGGATGCCATCTAATGACTGAGATTGACGTAGACTCGAGGGCGGAACGGATCTATGCCAAGGTGGTGCGTGCGATGTACAGATGGCCGGGTCAGTCACATTTCCTCTTGGATAAATAGATCAAGATCGCATTTGTCCATCCATCCAGAGCTCGTATGGACAAGAGGTAGAGGAGTCTGGGATAATAATATGCAACATTCTTCCCAAATTTCCTCTCCCTCACTCGGCCAATAACTCTTAGTACTCGACAGCGCCACTGTGGAATTGAAGACGCTATTTCACGAATGCCTTCAACAAAGCGACGAACAGGGCGAATCACGCACTAGCGTACCTGTTCAGTTACTTGTCTGTGGCCCCTTTACCACCACGCGCCGACGGGCGCTGTCAGGCGGCAGTTGTAGTTGGATTTGCAGGTAGCATAGTAACTGATGGGTATGGTTGAGAGGAAGTTGGGGTAGGCGGAGTATATTTTCCACCCCAACAGCGCGGTGGCGGCCCCTGGCAAACATCAGCTTGGCGTTGTTCGACATTCACTGGGAAAGGCACTATTTCACGAAGTCGTCAACGAACCAATGAGGAGGGCGAATCAGTCACTAGCTTGCAAACGTACAAGCTTGGACAAGCGCTAGGCTAGCTACGACAAGAAAACACAAGGACAGATGGTTTCCGACCATGTTGTGTTGGCGATGCAATGGATAAAAGAGCAGATGGAATAGGACGAAGGATAGTAAATGTCAACTCTAGGGGTGGGCGACTAGGGATTGATAGCTGATAGGTCGCGTTGGTCCGGGACAGCTTTTATATATTGTAGTCCCACCGTCGTGATATGGCACCTATCACGGACATTAAATTTGGGTACATAAAACTGGTGCATAACGAGGCTCTCTGTTAGCCGTTCGGTGTCATCCCGGCCTGTTGTTGCTCGCCGCAAGTCGCAAGTGAGCCCGAACAGTTTTGGAACACACACTTTACCACGACCATCAATAGGGCATGGCTCCCAGAGCAGACTCAGATCTCTGCTACGGTTATATCATATACAGTATGCAAGGCAAAAACAATCACAGCGTCAACAATGGTGATGGCTTGTGCGCATATTCTGTCTAGCTCTGCAGCACTTGCAGCAGAAGGCCGAGCATGTTACCAACAACGAAACCAAGTGATTAATATTGTGAGTGCGGCGTTCGGTACACTTTTTTTTCGCGACTCAAGCGAAAGAATTGATTTTTTGAGCGATAATTTGCGATGGTAACCGGTTACCGACGAAATTTGACTTTGAACTCGAAATGATGGATGGTGGTGACATGACCACGTCGGGTCGGTCGCGGCCTCATGTCACCGCGTTTGTAGGAGCAAATTATTATGATTTACCGCCTAATGTTAATACCGCACGGCTACGAGAGCAGATTTTTGCATAACTTTTTTTGTATGCAAGTAAACAACAATGGTGATGGTTGTGCATAGATCTGCCTGAGTGGAGTGTCGGTGACAAAGGCCAAGGGGGTCGGACAACAAATGAGATGTCGGAGTTTGAACATTCATGAGAAACTCTAATCATCGCCTAGTCTCGTGACCAGACTCTAGAACTCCGACCTGCTGAGTTGAAGTGAGTTCAACAGAGTTACAGAGAAGACAAATATCCTCCTTTCGTCCACTTTCGTCATGAAGGGATAACCGGGCGTTCGGTTGAGCGTTTGAGGACAATTTGAATGTCGGACTCCAGCCGACTTGTAACACAGATGTGGAGGTCGGGAAGATGAAGTCTAACAAGATCCTCCACCAAATCAAGGACCTCTTCTCATGGTGATGGTTGCTAGACGTAACGTAACTGGACACTCGTCGAGTGCATCTAGGATGACGTAAGTAGGCCCTTGCCCCTCGAGTGTGAGCATTTCTTTGAAGCATTCCGCCATTGTGCTATTGCTAGGTCTCTGTATGCCGCGATCGTGTGCAGAATAAGGTTGGGAGAGTTTATCATGACAGGCACTGGACCGCGCAGATAGTGATAGTCGAGCGAGGAAAGAGGGATGAACGTTGTAACGGTTTTGCTTGTTAGCATCCCTGAAATCGAAATAAAGCCAAGACGCGGTCAACAATGGGTGATTGACGAATATCTTTTACGCGGCTCTTGTAAATGTCTGGAGCTGACCTGGCTGTCGCGGATGTGTGTTTACGGTTCAGTACGAAGAGTTGTCGCATGCCGTGCATCAGGATTTGCCACACGGTCTTCCCTGACTCATGCATAGTCATGCCCGAGGTTTCCCCCAACGAGCCCCTGTCTTTGGGCATTTATCGATATCTGCAGTCACATGCATAATCATCTGGAATAGTCTTCCTGGTCAACAATAATAATAATGATGCCTTCACCAGAGATAGCAATACAAATGTACATAGTTATAACTTTACCATCGGTTTCGAAGCTTGTCTTCAGCCGAGTGATCCGTCGTGACGGGAGTACATGTTGAGCGCGTTCAATCAGTGTAACAAATCCACCGGGCCGACGGATCCGTAGGTCAAGGGTTCGTGCGGTGGGAAGTCGACCAGTAATTTTTTCTATCCCGTAGAGACGAAAAGTTCCCAAATTTTTTTTGTAATATTCCAATAGAGTAAAGGATTCTCTACAAAACCTCAAGTTCTTGTGAAAAGACCTGGAGATGCGAAAAATATACAGCGATTAAGAAAATTCTCTGATAGCATTTGCGTACAGAAAATATGTATTTGTTTGTCCGGGCCTTTCACCCTTAGCCAAAGGTTGCTTCGCTGCGCTCGCAATTAGCGCTGTCTATATGTACGCTACTACAATATAGCTCTTTGATAATTGATATCACCAATTACGGCTGGCACTTGGCAACACAACTTACAGTAGGCCCAATTGTACGAGTCGGAGTACGACAAGCCGGGTTTTTCCGCAGGTCGCACTCTGAAATTCTACAAAAGAGGATAAGGACAAGGACAAAGGACAGAATGACCTGCCCCTGACCAGGTCTGATGATGCCGCAGGCTCGGGTACGGATGAGTGGCAGGGAAGAACAAGATGCTCAAGATATCGGACATTCGTGATGTGGGAGAGGCCGTTAGGCCTCGTTGGAGTTAATAGTGAGGTAGGTACTTAGTAGACGGAGGATGAGTTCATTTATGCAGGTCAGAGCTGAGCGCTGAGTTGCTGATCTCAATTCGATATACTGTATCGCATGAAGCCTACTACATGCTACGGACCCGAGCAAAACCCACGGCGAGCACAATCACTCCCCTCTTATCCTGTCGAGGTTGCGGTGGATCATAAAATAGGGAGAGCGGCGAGAGCCAGGAAGGCATCTAATCTCGTGCATGATGTGGTCGATGCCCCAGCGTGCTGCAACTCAGCTTCGAGTCACCACCCTTGGCAATTCGGCCAAGCGGCGGTGGTCAGGAATCGGGAATATATATTCGTGACAAGAAATGTATGCGGCGATGCGGCGATCCTACACTCAACAAAAACTATCCTATATTGTACACGCAAACAATCCTCTCTATCCTGTCTTTGACCGCAAATCTGACGGGATCGATTTCATCGGTTTAATCCCAGGCAGCGGACCCCAGTCGAATCCGGGCTTTGTCGTGGTTCCAGTGGTAGGCGTACTCTTGAGTGGCACTGATTTTGCATGATGCTTCTGTGTACTCCGCCTCCCAAGGGGTGGCGATACCCCCCTGCCAGCACTATCAGAAACATTAAGCGGCGGAAGCGACAAAGGTGTTGAGAATGACCCTCTGCTCAAGCTCCCTCCACTTGAGGCGAGGTCCGTGTCAGGCTTTTGTGGCGTGTCAAACGCCCGCAGTGCGGGCCGCGCATTCGCGGCTTGCTTGTTGAGTAGTGGCTCGGTGCGCACAGCAAGAAGTGCTTCCTTGAGACGACGCGCAGCTTGTTCAGCGTTCAGCGCTGCGGCAGTTGTGCTCGCGACGTGTGGTGTCACGTCTAACGGACGTCGCACGAGATCCCGTTCGCGGGCACGTGATGGCGTGCTTGAAGGACTGCCACCCTCGATATTCAACTTTGCAATGCGTGATGAGAGTGCAGTGATATCAGCGCTTTGCTGACGAATAGCGATATTGATGTTCCGGGACGTGCGGTTTATAGTGTCGAGCGATGGCGCCCTGAGAGGTGTAATAGAAATATCAGGGATGACCCAAGGAGAAGGAAAGGACCGCTTACTTGATACTGGGCTTTCCTGTCTTGAACTCGTTAAGCCTCTTCTTAGAGCCTTGTAGATGGTCTTCCATTTTTGTGACCCGATCTTGGATAGACTTTAATACGCGTGTGAGCTTACATATAAATGCAACGTATATCCGAGTATCTCAGCTTACCCGCATGTCTCTGCGCAACTGAGTTTGTAGTTCAGTTTGCTCCGGACTAAGTATCCGTGCCTTCATCATTTTCCCAAACTCCACATCCGACCGAGCTTTGTCGAATCGTGTAATCTCCTCTTTCCTCGTCTTAGCTAACAACGTGCGTAAAAAGTATGTCAGCATCCCGTGCGTATTCCCTAGCCAAGACAGTCAGCGAACCTTTAAGCA
This sequence comes from Russula abietina, assembly GCA_003313715.1. Lineage (NCBI taxonomy): Eukaryota > Fungi > Basidiomycota > Agaricomycetes > Russulales > Russulaceae > Russula > Russula abietina. Next base: position 18,647 of record QLOU01009172.1, read on the forward strand.
CGCCAATTTCAAGCTCCCTGATCGTAGCATTATCCTCGTTCCGTGCGAGTTCGAGCTGTTCGATATCTCTTGAAAACTCCCGAATTGTTTTTGTAAGGCCCTCAAGAATGTCAGCAGGTGACCGACCCGAAATAGGTTTCATTTTCCGATCTCGACTCTCGCGCGCATCACGGACAAACGCCGTCAACTAAGGAAGAGTGGTCAGGGACATCAGCGGCAATGAAGGTAACAGAAGCATGAAGCAAACGAGGGAAATCAACGTACAGCTGCCATCTCTGTCAGAACCTCCGTATATAGCGCTGCAAATTCTATTTGCATTGGAACCATCGGCTCTGCCGAAGATGTCTCTTTCGGTGGTGTGATAAGGGAGGCTTCCCCAGGACCAGGACCAGGTGTGCGTGTAGGGGTCTGTACGTTATTCGTGCTTGTAGCAGGAGTCATAACACCAGGTATAGCACCAGGCAAGTAGCCCAAGGATGATGGTCCGGTTCCAGGTGCAGAAGGAAGTTTAGGTGTGGCTGTCCCCGATACAGCGGGAGGTTTTGTCCCGAAGAGAGGACCGGGCACGACCTTGGAATCTGGTGCGGCTGGCGCTTCTGTAACTGATTTTGTATCAGGTTTCAGACCAGAATCACCGAGTGAGAAGCCAATCCAGCCCGAACTTGGCGTGGGAGGGGTCGCAGCCAGCCCTGTGATAAGAGAAGCAGGTTTGTTGTTGAGGTTGAGAGAGGTCCCCTTTGCCGTGAGCACTGGTGGTGACTTTGGCCTTGGAATCGACGACAGGGAAACTGCCTTGGTGGCCTCAACAGGTGGTTCCGGAGGCGGCATCAGTGAGAGTGCATTGGCACCGCCATCCCATTTCCCGAATGGTGTCTTTGGTGATGCTGGTCGTGGTTTCAGTGAGGCAGCTTGCTCGCCTTTGACTTCTTCCTCGTCGCCACCAGATACTGGTGTGTTTGCAAGTGGTGAGCTGCGCAGGGGACGCGTGCTGGGTCTGCCAAGACTACTGTTGGTGGAATTTGGAGATGTAGATGGGGTTTGGGAAGGCGATGGAAGCGTAGGTGTCGGCTGCTGAAGTGGCACCGTCGATGGCGACCCTGGAGGTGTTGTGCTTCCAGCATTCGAAGTCTTCAACAGCTCTGACTCTGGCTTGGGAAGGAAAGATGGCTGGACATTAATCACAGGCCTTTCGGCCTTCGGAGTGCTTGAAGGTGAGCGTGACTTTGGCAAGGGAATGGCTGCAGGATCGGTTTCGGCAGGTGTGGGTAATTTGTTTTCTTCGTCGTCTGACTCTGGTACTTCCCCCTCTTCCTCTTCCTCCTCCTCTTGCTCATGTCCCTCACCTTCCGAATCCGTACCGGAAAGGAATTCATCAATCTGCTGCTCACCATCACCGCCATCTGAAGCGACAGCACCTTCTTCCTCTTCATCGCCCGCGTGTGGGACATCAACAAACGACGAAGTCGATGAGGATAAGTTGCTGAACGAGCTTTCGGCGGAGAGAACCTGACGCGCTTTACCTTTATCTGCTTCCTCCTCATCTTCAGAATCAGCCGCAGCAGGTATGCTCGCAGGTCGTGGTGTTGGTGACTTGTCAAACACGGACTTCGGTGTTGGTGGTGTTGGTCTAGTCTCCGAAGACGTCTTTGCCTGGGTATCCTTGGACTTGGGGTCAGGTGATGATCCCGCATGTCGCAGCATGTCACTGAATGACACCCCTGACCCGACAGTCTTACCAAAGGCGCTTGCAATACCACTAAATGCGCTGAAAGCACTGCTCGATCCAGTTTGCGAGCTGCTCGGTGTAGTGCTAGCGGCAGCTGCAGTGGGCGTAGATGGAGAGCCAAAGGCTGGCCCAAATGCAGAAACCTGCTTTGCGGCCGTGCCGATGGTGCTCGTCTGGCCAAACACAGACCCAGGTGTGGCTGGCACAGGGACTTTGGGGGCCGGTGGTTCTCCCCCTCCAAAAGCACTAACGGTTTGAGAAACGGGCTTTGGGTTTGAAAACGGAGAGTCTTTAGCGTTGAAATTTGACAGCCCAAAGCCTGTGCTCATTTTCAGGCCCATGAAGGCATTGGGAACTGTAGGGGGGCCAGCAGGCGTTGTACTTTCCGGCGGCACAGTCGGCTTGCTCAAGTTAGCTGCAGTGAGCGGAGAGGTAGGCGCTGTGGAGTCGTCTAGGGGTGATTGAGATCCCCTCGAAGGAGTGCCACCGTCAGAGGGAGGGGTCAATGGCGTGGCACCTGCGGACGACGGGCCTGATTTCTCGAGTGAGGTAGTCGTAGGCGGCGGAAAGGCAGGCGTCGTGCTTGGAGCAGGTTCAGCTGAAGCAAAAAGTGACTTTGCAGGCGTAGCAGCCGACACAAATGGCGATGTTGACGATTTCCCACCGAAGACACTGGATCCTGTACCACTACCGAATGTAGCGTCACCACCGGTCTTCCACGCTGGCACAGAATCTGCTATGGTGGAGGCCGCCTGGCCAAACACAGATGGTCCACTAGAAGCGAACGCCCCGAACCCACCACCCCCACTCATCGTTGGGGTCATCAGTTTCGTTTCCGCTGGTTTCG
>QLOU01009174.1:7986-23949 GCA_003313715.1 Russula abietina
TTTTCGAAAACTTTGTGTCGGATTGTGTTCTGTTCGTTGCGGCGTCACCACATGCCCTCCCCCCTTTTTTTTCTTTTTTTATATAATCTTTTCTTCGCCCCTCGATTCACTCATTGCTCCCCGTAAGGAGACCCCCGCCCGCTCGTAGTCCCGTATCCATATCGTACCGTATCGTACCATATTACAAACGTATCCTCTTCTCTGTCTAACAGACTGACTAGCCAACCTTCTCTTCGGAACCTTGATGGTCGGTACAGTACAGTGTATATATTTGAGCGATCGGAAAGTAGCGCGTAGTACTGTAAAGAAGGCACACAAAAACTTCTGCGGTCATCGCTGGTGATGTATATGAATGCGTGGGCACCAAGTAATACTATAAAGAATGACAGGATTACTGCTCGACGGAAAGGGAGGAGGGTTTGCGAGTCGCAACACCAGACGCGCTTCGTTAGCGCACCCGCGCAGCCCCCAACCCACATGTACATCGCGCGCGCCAATGAGAATGAATGACCATGTCCGCTCAAAGGCGCGCCGTTTTTGTAATTAAACTGGAATGTTGTGAGGCGCGTCCGAGTCTTATGCGTCGCGATCGCCGTCTCGTTCGAGCGAGCATTCGCGTTATTTAGGCCTGCTGCTGAGGAATTCTTGCAGATTGGCGGGATTGGATAGACGCACATGAGGATCATCAGGGCTTTGGATATGCGTCTTCACAAATTCCTTACGATCACCATCACCCGACTGGCCCGGCTGGTATTGTGGTACTGAGGCCCAAGCCCAAGTCCCCGTCGATGTCGATGCGTTGCAACGTTGACGGACAGCGCATATATTCTAATTCCATCGATCGTCATTCTGTCTAAGTTACAAACGCAGTGAGAGCTTGGTGCTTGGAGACCGGGAAAGAAAGGAGAGATCGCATCGCAAATGATGAAAAAATATCACATGCTTCCCATCTGCTTCTCCAATGGAACCCACGCCTGCAGATCGTGCGTCCCGTCTTGGAAATTTTCATACCCTCTTTGCGACTCAGAACTCAAGTGGACGTGGCGTGGCGTATCCAGGAAACGCGCGCTTGCTTCGTTTCTATGATAGCTCTGGTCTCTCTCTGGTCTCCAGAGCGCTGGAGAAGCAGATCATCAGGATCGACTTATTGTTGACATATCTTGGGCGAATTCCATGTGTCATCCGGCGTCTAGGAACTTGGCTCGGCCGTATCCGAAACTGACCTGCACGCCTCAAACTCTCTCGTTAGTTACTCCGCGTGTTACCACCAGCAACGTTGACTCTGAACCAGTCTTTTTCTCATCAAAAGGTCCCCATGTGAAGTGAAACCAGTATAGTTGTACATCCAACGGCCAGCAACTTCAAGTCGCTTGGGCACACAAAAATGGCTGCCTCTGTCGATGACGAACGCTCGTATTCCTGATCGTCTGGAGCTTGAAATCGAGGTCTCTCTTCTCGGGGTTGGCCCCTCTCTCCCGCAGGTTCCAAAAATGGAGAGTAGGAATGCGAACGTCGAGGTGAATAAAGAGGGCGCGTCCAAGGGTCCAACTTGTGCTGTAGCCCATTCGAAAAGCTCCCATTTCCGTTCATTACTAGCCCCAACTATCCCTGTCTCACAATGCTCTGGCGCATCTCTGCTCTCCCTGCTTCCGTCGCTGTCCTTTTGGCCATCCGCGTCGCCGCGACTCCTGCTGCTTCGCCTCCTTACTGTCCCGACGACAAGGTGCCAGAGAGGCCTTACCCCCCGCCGCCGTCCCCGAGGCCCTACGCTGAGAAGTATATCCCAGCAAAGCACTACGTATCGCCTCCGAAGGTTTACCTTGAGAACCCCAAGGATGACGAGAAGCATTACTCGTCTCCGTACCCTTCGACGTCCTACCCGGAGATGACCAAGGCTGAGGAGAAGCCTTACTCGTCTGCCACTTCTTACCCGGAGAAGCCCTACAAGTCGGAGGAGAAGAAGCCCGAGGACAAGTCTTACAAGCATGAGGACAAGTCGTACGAGCCGGAGGAGAAGAAGGAGGACGACAAGTCTTACAAGCCGGAGGAGAGGAAGGAGGATGACAAGCCTTACAAGCCGGAGGACAAGTCGTACAAGCCGGAGGAGAGGAAGGAGGACGACAAGTCTTATAAGCCGGAGGAGAAGAAGGAGGACGACAAGTCTTATAAGCCGGAGGAGAGGAAGGAGGACGACAAGTCTTACAAGCCGGAGGAAAAGAAGTCGGACGACAAGCCTTACAAGCCGGAGGAGAAGAAGTCGAACGACAAGCCTTACAAGCCGGAGGAGAAGAAGTCGGACGACAAGCCTTATAAGCCGGAGGAGAAGAAGTCGGACGACAAGCCTTATAAGCCGGAGGAGAAGAAGTCGGACGACAAGTCTTACAAGCCGGAGGACAAGTCCTACAAACAGGAGGAGAAGAAGTCGGACGACAAGTCTTACAAGCCTGAGGACAAGTCCTACAAAAAGGAGAAGAAGTCGGACGACAGGTCTTACAAGCCGGAAGTCAAGTCTTATAAGGCGGAGGACAGATCTTACAAGGTGGAGGACAAGTCATATAGGGCGGAGGACAAGTATTACAAGCCGGAGGACAAGTCCTACAAGTCCTACAAGGTGGAAGACAAGTCTTACAAGGCGGAGGACAAGTCTTACAAGATGGAGGAGAAGCCCTACAAGCCTTACTGTGAGTCTTTTCTAGCCTTTGCCTGGTATTTCTGACTCAACGTGTTGCTAGTGTAACTACCTCGGAGCTTGGTGTTCGCTTTCAACCTCTATGATGGAATGGCATGATGAGGCAGAATGTGCTCCGCGACCGGGACGTTTCACTCTTTATACTGTCACTCTTTTGTACACCAACATATCGTACTATGCCAACGAACGTTTTAGTTGCAATTGGACCGCTTTCAGAGGTCGCCACGCATGGCTCGTCATTGCGGTGTCAAGCTTCACCTTTCCACTAGCCATTGAGTATATATTTGAAGAGAAGCCCCGGGAGTCTGAGAATAAGGTGGGACTGAAATGGGAATAGAGGCAACTTCAGCGAGATTCTGGCCTACGCAGCGACTAGCCAACGTGCTCATGCGCGCACTACCCGGGCCACCGTTATTTCACGTCGCGTAGGTAATGAAGCGTAGAATGGCGCTGTACGTTTCAATGCAAGGTGTCCAGAGCTTGTTTTCTCGAAAAAACCCCGTGTGCTCGCCCCCTCTACGCTTCCGCTCAGTTTCGACATTTTCATTCACGGGTTTATTGTCCCTGTTTGCGAAATACTCTCCCCCACTTCCCATACCATGTCATTACCTTCGGACGAAGAGCGTTGTTCAACGAGCAGTCCCTGTTCTTTTTAAGTGACTGTTTGATTTCCTGCCAGCGTGCTACTGTACTGGCAGATTTTTTGTCTCGCTCGCACTCGATCGCCCCTACGGAGCTTGGTGGTAAAAACCCCGCGAGAAGGCACATGTATGCCGTGGGCGGAAAAGTTTAGCTGATAAATGATAATGGTTTTAAACGGAAGAACAAAATGACCTGGCCTATCCCTAAAGTACCAGAAACATCCGCCACCACAGCCTCTGAAAAACACCGCCATGATGAGCTACATGGCTACAAGGTCCCGGTGATGACGAACAGTCGTGAGATGCGCCCGGGACAGCAGGTGAAGAAGCGCGCGCCACTAGGACCCCGCCGCCACAAGCCTGGGGCCGGCCAAAACAGGATACAGTAGCAAAACCAAGCAGCCGGTGCGCGGAGCGGACAGAGGCTCCGCGACCCCGGATTCACTGGGATTTCACCATCGATCCTTGTTGGGGCCGAGTCTCCGGCAGGGGTGGGCGGTAGAAGCTACGGAACGGGCAGCTGATCTGGGTAGAGGGGAGCGTTGCACCGCACTGTTAGCACAGCTAGTGCAGCAGCAGGAAGAGGAAGCGCCGCGCGGCGGGGATACTTCAAGATCCCGAAAACCCTCAAAACGTGGTGCCAGGCGCTATTCGTAGCGACGCAAGCCGACCGGGCACGCGGGGTGGTTCGCGAGATCCAGTGCCGGCTGTTGTCCGGACGACAAGGTCAAGAGCCGGGGCAAATTCAGACCGGACGACACTGTGACTACATGGAGACGCATCTGTTTGACATTTACGTCTGCAAGCGTTTGCGGGACTTACTTTGCACGCAGCGACTCTGATTCATGCGAACGGCACTGTAAAGGTCGGTGTTTGACGAGTGCGACCTAGTGATGCCCAAGAAAGCGGAAGAAATCAAGAAAATGCGCATTAGCAACGCAGAGGGCGCATGACGAGTTCAAAAGGAGGGTCGAGGGATTCCTGACCACAGGTGATGAGGATGAAGAGATGTTGTTTTCGAAGACCATCATGATGAAGGATATGTTTCCCGAGTCTTCCGAGAAGCGAAGCAAGTAGAATCGACTCCCAGAGACGATTTGCCCGTTTGTTGCGCTCTTGGCCGGGTGTAGTGTTTCTTGTTGTAGTAACTATATCATATACCCTAACAAAACTTCTTGATCCGTTCAGAACAAAGTGTCTCGATGACGCACCTCTTTTTCCCCCTTGCCCAACTATTTTCCCAGCAGCCAGCCCTCGACGACGAATTGAACACGAGCAAGTGGGCCACGTCAGGGTGAAACCAAGAAGATCAGGTATAGTGGACAATCGCTACCGCTTGCTATGAGACAACATCCTCATGCTCTTGAAAAATGCCGAGGTCACGTGCGGCAACGTTCAATCGCGCGATGAATGACACACTTTCACTCTAGTACTATGCCACTTTTTGGTAGGCTTTTCTTCATCATCGTCTCGCGCGTTCAATTGCTAAGGTTTCTACAAAACTACAAATATTGTGACCATGATGGCATTCTTGGCCCCGTCCCACTCCGACACCAGGCGCATCTCCCACAGGTCACGACCACGGGTTGGGCCATCTTCGCGCCAAGGTCTTTCAACCCTTTAGGTTGAGGAGTTGTTGACACGTGCACTTCGTAGGCATGGAGAAGGATTGTCAAGCGATCTACGGTACCGAGAACGCTGTCAAGGTCTCCGACGGCACGAGTGACGGTCTCCCGTATATCGAAGCCCACGTGCATCAGCGTCCGCGTGCCGGACTCGCTGAGATAGACCGGACATCTTGGTACAATGTGACACAAAGAGGTGAGATCGAACTAGGGGAGCCGCAAGAGAATTAAACGGAGGTATCATAGATCCCCTTACGGGTCAGTTGGGATGGATAGAAAGAGAAACCCGGCGGCATCTTGAAAAAGGAGAGTGGTGAACGGAGACAGCGCGGGGCGATGTTAGATAACTCACCGAAAGTGAGACCACGATGAGCAGCGACACGGTGTGCGTGATGCGATCGCCCGCCGCTGCAAAATCTCCAGAGCGGCAGCGACGCGAGAGTCCTGGGTCCAACAGTTACGTACGGTTACCCATTCCGCGAAGTAAACTCTGGTCTCACAACCTGGCTGGCTCAGTGCAAGGTGGAGTACGCAGTCGTGTGCCGTGGTGTGCAGACGTGAAAAGGGATGTTTTTATCGTCATAGGACGATCATTACAGTATCTCCTGAGTACGGCAATCGATGGAGGCACCAAATGAAGACGTGCGGAGGGTCTCAATGCTGACATCGCACCCCCCTACAACCTGGCGTACCTTCTTGCCAGCGGGCAGGGAATGCCCCACCATCTCTGGGTGACGTTGAGCGGGTCTTGAAGAAGCAAAGCGTCACGGTGTGCAGGAGAGTGATAGCGAAAGTGCCAAGGGGTACCGTTGGCTGTAGAGCGAACGAGGCCACTGGCGGCTGCACCGCGGCGCTCCGTGACCGTGAGGACGCCTCAGGACGCGGCAGAGTGAGCAGCGCGCTCCCTGCAAGACGTGGACCCGGGAATTGATGCACAGTGGGCACACTGAGGGGTGTATTCTGAAGAACAGCGGCTGAGTACGCTAGGAGAGGAGGGTGAGTTGAAAGAAACTGAGCGCCCACTCCGGGTCGGATTTGTTTTGAATATTTCCGTCTCCGATAAGTATTAATTATTGGGCATAACTGGTTCGGTATCGGGAACAGCCGATTGTATTTTTTCCTCGATCAGTCGATCATCTCCCAAACGAGATCTGTTTTTCTCTGACCGGTCAATTTCTGTATTCCTTGAGAAGCGAGTGACCGCCAGCCGTCCTGTTTGAATGTTTTCCCCATTTTCCCGAATTCGTCGAGAGGAATGCAAACTCAAGAACGTATAAAACATGGCGGTCAAGGGCCCGAGTTCAGCAGTGCCCAGCGGTTCTACAACTCCTACGGTCCTCTTCATTGCTACTCCCCTGCTTTCTATCATGCTTTCGCGTTTCTCTTCCCTCTTCACCTACGTCATTGTCGGTCTCGTCATCTCAGCGGCGGCCACCCCTCTGAACCCGCTTGGTGACTCTGTCGGCCCCCACCAGGGCAGGCCTCATCGCGATGGCAAATACAAGTCTTACGGCGACAATGACAACTACGGCGGCAACAGGCGCGAGCGTAACGGTCAGTGCAGCATCGAGAACCAGCATTGCTGCAACCAGGTCAACCAGGTAAATCACATCCATCCGTCACATCCGTCGTTAATTCGTTACTGACATGTCACTCCAGGCGTCTAATACTGCCAAGCTCGACTCTATCGGTGAAGGCCTCCTCGGAATCGTCGGTATCATCAGCTCCATTAGGGATTCGAACAGACTCTGGGGCTTCGATTGCTCTCCCGCTTTCGGCGGTTTTAATGCGGCATGCAACAATCAACAAGTCTGTTGCGACGAGAATCACTTCGTAGGCGTTCCCAACCCTTCTTCAAATTTCTCTTACTGACGTTCTACACTACTAGAATGGCCTCATAGTCGTCGGCTGCAACAACATTAATGTTATTTAGTGAAGGGGACATTTTTTTTTCTAGACAATTCCATTCGTTGCATGCGTACACACTTCTGTAGAGCGCTTGATTTTGTCATACTATAGTACAAACCTGGTTTATCTTAAGGCGTCGTAATGATCACTTTTCGAATTTTGGTCCGCACGCTGGGCCTTTGATGATCTGAGAGAACGCGCGCGGTGGCATATCATCGCACCAACCCACGTTCTCCTTTCTGCGGCTACTTGTGGTGCACGTCGTGTGGAACAGAACGGGCGTTAATCACACTCCTTCCCGCTCTCATCGCCTCTTCTTTCATTTCTTATATTTCGTTTCGCACTCTCAGGCTAGGACAACGCTTACCGACACCAAGCCGCTACCACGCGACAGCCGTACGTTCCCTTACTAGAAGTAGCGCGTATAATTTACTATTTATGCCCTTCGACAGTCGAGGAGGGCACCATCGCGTCTCCTTTCCTCTTTTCTTTTTTGGGCGATCATTTCCTGTCTACACCTGCGCCAACTATTATAGTAGTCTCAACGCCGTCTCGCATGCAGTGGAGCACGGCATAGTCTGGGACCCACTGTCGCCACCACTTTGAGTTGCAGCAGTGAGGCGGTCACATCCCGTACACGCTGGACGTGCGCGCGCCCGTCCGGCCGTTGCCTCTTTCATTTTACCCGCCCGCCGTTCCTTGTACCATGTTCGCGCTCTGATCACCTTCCCCGGGTAAGGTCCCCCACTCCAACATCTTGCATACTCGCGCAGCTCCCAACCGTTTCAAGAGGAACTCCGACCGAATCCCACTCTGTTCTCCTCCTTTCCTCCTGCCTAGCGCAGCACCTTAGTAGCTTCACCTGCCGACTCGAAATACATCTTATAGCGGGGGTGCGTCGGACATGTCTACGTCCCCGCGCTTTGCCTCTCCGAAGCCCAGAGACTTGCCCAGAGACAATAACTAAAGAGTTTCTGTGCTGACCGCGCGCTGAGCGATGACTGTCTTGTGTCGCACGCGCCTTGAATGGGGGAAAGTTGTCGTATATTACTGTACTCATGGACATGGACACGGTACCCGTACCGCTCGTGAGCTCGAAATTATCATGTGAAATCACGATTGGATCATTAGATATATTACGCAATTCCATACTTCAGTCATATTATGACAGACAGGAGACTCAGTCTTCTGAGTCGGCGATCACCAAGTCAGGACGAAGACACAAGATCGGGAACTGGTCGACAGGTGGTTCGGCAATCCCCGGATCCGGACAGATTTGCGAACACGACGTTCACTTTTCGGTTGTAATCACTGTCGACGTCATCGCGATGCTAGAAAACAAAACTCGTTCAAGAATTGGGTATGTGCCAGTGGTGCTTCGCGTACTTTTCTAATGCTCTGTCGTGGAATACAACCTCAGAGTACGCGATCTTGACTTGTGTATCTGAGGCAAAGGGTCAGGTCATCTTCTCTTTCGAGCTTCTCTCGCCACGGAAGACGTCATTACTCGATTAGGAAGTCTCTGTGCTCTTTCGAGCATGACTGGAGATACGACGTGTACCTCCGGTGAATTCCAAGCAAAGAAAATGGCACGCATGTGATTTTTTCAGGGCCACGTCCCCGTTGTTTTGTGTTTCTCTCATCGCATTGAACACCGGGAAGACGTCATTGCCCGACTTGGCAGCCTGTTTTCTCTTTCGGGTATGACTGGATAACAGAAACGTCTGCATGACGTGCGCCTTTGGTGAATTCCAGGCAAAGAACCATACGACTGCTGGTGGCGTTGATCATCCAGTCAAAGTGAGATTTCTCATGGGATCCAAATCTGGGGATAGGAATGCGAACTGGACGACGTATAAAAACCTAGTGGCCAAGAGCTCGAGTTCTGCAGTGTCCGCCAACGGTCTCTCGTCTTTCCTTTCTTTCCCCATTGCTACTCTTTGCTTTCCATCATGCTTTCCCGTTTCTCTACTCTGCTCGTCTACGTTATTGCTGGTCTGGCCCTCTCCGCGGCAGCGACGCCGATGGGACATCCCCGCGACTACGACGATGGTTCAAAGTCGCTGTCATACCCAGGCTCATCTTATCCTTCCCCTACCCCGTCGAACTACCCCGAGCAGAAGCCTTATCTGAAGCGCTATGCTGAGGAGAAGAAGTACCGCGAGGAGAAGTACCCTGAGGAGAAGAAGTACCGCGAGGAGAAGAAGTACCCTGGGGAGAAGAAGTACCGCGAGGAGAAGGAGCACCGCGAGGAGAAGAAGTACCCTGAGGAGAAGAAGTATCGCGAGGAGAAGTATCCTGAGGAGAAGAAGTACCGCGAGGAGAAGTATCCTGAGGAGAAGAAACACCGCGAGGAGAAGTACCCTGAGGAGAAGAAGTACCGCGAGGAGAAAGAGCACCGCGAGGAAAAGTACCCTGAGGAGGAGAAGTACCGCGAGGAGGAGAAGTACCCTAAGGAGAAGGAGCACCGCGAGGAAAAGTACCCCGAGGAGAAGGAGCACCGCGAGGAGAAGTACCCTGAGGAGAAGAAGCACCGCGAGGAAAAGTACCCCGAGGAGAAAGAGCACCGCGAGGAGAAGTACCCTGAGGAGAAGAAGTACCGCGAGGAGGAGAAGTATCCTAAGGAGAAGAAGTACCGCGAGGAGAAAGAGCACCGCGAGGAAAAGTACCCTGAGGAGAAGAAGCACCGCGAGGAGAAGTACCGCGAGGAGAAGTACCCTGAGGAGAAGAAGTACCGCGAGGAGAAAGAGCACCGCGAGGAAAAGTACCCTGAGGAGAAGAAGTACCACGAGGAGGAGAAGTATCCTAAGGAGAAGCGCCCCATGGAGAAGTACTCTGAGAAGAAGCGTCCTGAGGAGAAGGAGTACCCCGAGGAGAAGCGTCTCATGGAGAAGTATCGCCCAAAGCAAAGATATTCCATGGGGAAATACGACGACGACGACAAGCGCAGGCCCTACGATGACGACGACGAGCGCAGGCCCCACGACGACGACGACAAGCGCAAGCGTCCCATGGAGGAGTATCGCCCAAAGCAAAGACATTCCATGGGGAAATACGACGACGACGACAAGCGCAGGCCGTATGATGACGACAAGCGCAGGCCCTACGACGACGACAAGCGCAAGCCGTATGATGACGACGAGCGCGCCGGCCAGTGCAGCATTGAGAAGCAGCAATGCTGTGAACAAGCGAACAAGGTAAATCATCATCTCAACATCATTTCTGTTGATTCGTCGCTCACGTGTCACTTCAGGCCGATTCACAGGCTGCCATCGACGCTCTTGGCCAAGCGGGCTTATTGGGGGACGTCAATCTCTTTGACAGGATTAGGAACTCCAATCTTCTCGTGGGCAGCACTTGCTCTCCCTTAGGTGGTAGCTTTAATGCCGCATGCAACAATATGCCGCTGTGCTGCGAGGACACCTTCCAGAATGGCTTGGTTACTGCTGGCTGCACAAATCTCCTCCTCGACTTGTAACTTCTCCTTGCACTTCGGTATGACTTCTGGTGTACCTTACGACGAGGACAATTTTTTCACTCTACCCACCACTCCTTTATACACACACATGTAGCCTCATAGTAGCCACTTCTTTTTATCATACACTACATACTATTTCAAACCTAATTTACTATTTCCAACACCCAAGGTTGACAAATTTAAGGCATGATCAGCACGTCCGCACGTCCGAGGGACGCCTACGCAATGCATCGCGAGCTACTGTGACTATCGCTTCGATGTCCTCGCGCACCTCGGCGAGACGTGTCTTATGGAACTCGTGGGCCGCAGCCTGCTCAGGTGAAGCGACGGTACGCCGCGCCGTGTGGCGCACGCGCGCGCGGTACTTTTGTTCGACCCGGATATGATGAGCAAGCTATAGATAGAAGCGCGGTTCATACTTGATGGAATTCTCAAGACAATAATCTGCCCACCTTGAGACGTAGTGCGAGGTCCTCAAACTTCTTTGTGAACTGGGATATGCGTTCCAGTACGTTACCTCTGTACGCAGCATCTGGATCTTCAACAACGCGCCGCGCAAGCAAAGTGAGGCGTGAAAGGTTTCTATAGTTCATTCGTACTATCAGGAATTTGGGTAGGGCAACAAATGAGAACAAGCGCACCGCTGGAGTGAGGTGGTGAACTCGTGCTGCTTCAGGTACCACTTGTGCTCTGTTTCACTCATGTTTTCCAGATGCAACTGTTGCTCGTGTGTTGGAGGCTGTCCGCCCTCCGTGCCGAGCGATGGTTGTCGCCCAGGCGGCCAGGTGAGCGTGATGATGGGTGTGAGATTAACGAGAGTACTGCCAAGGGCCACGCAGCTGCCTTGTACGCCAAGCAGCGCGACGCCATCGGGCATCATTGCCACGTTTTGCCATTCGTTAGCAAGGTCGCAGAGCACCTGTGGAGTCGTGAGGTGAAGAAAAAGGTGAAAGAGAGGCGCTCCAGTTAGTCTTTGGTTCTCTATCATTGTAGAACACGTACAGCTTGGATGGTGTCAACGTCATTCTGGCCTTGTATGAGTTGCCCGATGATAGGTCCATTGTCGAGCGGGGCAGGTACCCTGGTCCCAAAGTGCCGCTGTTTCTCGTGGCTGGTATAAGCCGTCACGTGCGAGAGAGGTTCGCGTAGGGTTGCCACATCGGTGAAGGGCGTGGTGTGTTTCGTCGGGGTGCGGAGCAGCTCGGGAATTGGCGTCAGTGGGAGGTCGCTCAAGGTTGGGGCGGTCGACGGGCAGCTTCCCAGGCTCATGATGGACTGCGAAGAGCAGCTGTCAACCTCGCTGCTGGCATCTGACTCCAGCCTGCGTGGCCCGCGTTGCGCGGACGGGCGAGCCGTTGCTTCGAGACGCGATGACGAGCCGGGCGACGACCTGGGGTCGGGCGATGACAAAGAGGTGTTTAAGAGGCCGAGCTTGATGAGGTTGAGGTCTAGCTTGAGCGCTACATGGTCGCGTTCCCGATTGGCTATCCATGTTCCTTTGATTTTGCCCTTGCGCGGTGGCTCCCTCCTGGATGGCGGATATACGATTTCCTAAAATGGGAGTGGTATGTGTCAATGAAGATCAACGGGAGCCATGAAATGGATTCGTATGCATACAGTCAAGCTAGGTCCGGCCGTCGAATCATTTTGTTGTAGTGAAGGGTTGGTCGTAGGCATTGGTATCGTGATCGCGACGCGATCGGTGTCACGGTAGAGATCTGAGGTTGAGGTTGAACTAGTCTTGTTCTCTGAAGGCTTGGCGGAATCACAATCCAAGGCTCGATCGGTGGCGACGCCCACATTTGTTTCCGTATTGCCATCGTTGGGGACCACTGGTTGATCTGGAATGGTTACCTCGGCAACACTGGGGCCTCTGCCACCCTGAGAAGCCGCGCCTCGGGAAGACGGTCGATTGACATTCGACTCTGTAGGTATCCGGTGTTCCGGAGCAGCGGTCACCAGAGGTGGGGACGACAGCACCGTGCAAGGGCTGCGCTCTGTAGCGAATTCAGAAGAGAAGCCGGGAAGAGAAGGGAGCGGGCCAATGGTGCTCGGTTCGGAGAAGGTTACGGATACAGACGAGGGTGACGAGATAGTCGGCATTTCTAAATCCGGATCAAAGGTTGAGACCGTGGGAATGCTGTCTAGCCGGGGAGCTACATCACTGTCATCACGTTGCGACGACGGGAGAGAATCTGGCGCCGTGCTTGTGGACTCCTCCAAATACTCTTGAGTGGTGTGGTACGTAGCTCCAGTGCTAGAGGTTTGAGTGGTATGCCGCACAGAAGCGGGGGTTGGGGTGGTCGGGCTCTTGAGATTTGTACTTGGACCTGGAGTTGCAGTTGGTATCTCGAGCTCTTGCAAGAGTTCTGTGGAATGAGAAGATGGGGGCAGTTGAGTCTGTACCAGAACCAGAGGTGTTCGGATGCGGGCGGGACCGGATGTTTGGCGAATGTAGGATAGCGAGCTCGGAGAAGGATACGTTTCGTTGTGTTCTGGAAAAAGTGATCCACCTCGAGCCTGAGAAGGCTCGGGGCTTGCGGTCATGGGAAGGTTGTGGCGTGAGGCGATTGGATCGTTGCAGCTGCAAGGATGCACTTCCAAGACGTCGCCTCTAGCAGTGATCGCTTGCCCAGAAAGGAGGGGTGTCCCATAGACAGGGTGGATATCTAGGTTCAAAGCCATTGAAGTACCGGCGGAATCTTTCATCATGACAGATGCGCCGCCGGGTATAGCCATCTGAGGTGTGCCAGAGCTTGTGTCGCCACTCATGGGGGTGAAGCGAGTATCAAACTGCGCCGTTGTAGTGAAGTCGATGCTGCGAGGAGTCTGAATTATCGGGTCGTGAGGCATGGTGTCGTTTGATTAGGAGATGCGTTAGTATAGTCGTACTGAAAGACAGCCATCGTAAGCGCGTAACGTTTGGAGAGAACTCATCAGAGAAGTTATATGATACATACGATGAGCGAGTCCTGGGTAGTCGTAAAGGAAAAGATAAAAGAGTTATCAGAGGAGCTTGAGAGATAAAAAAGACCGTGATACTGGTGGGGGTCGATCCACGACGCCACAAACCAGGGAATACAGCAGAGGCTTGCCGAAGCGAGAAAGAATGGCTCCGGTACTTATACAAGCCCGCGGCGTCTTTTCATCGCCTGTAATTGTTGATTCATTGATGGGGCCTAATTCTCAGGACAGCCGCGTGAACAGAGAGAACAATAGATCAGTATTTTGTAGCCCAAGCGCAGAACAATGAACCAGGCTAATGATGAACCAGTGTGTTTCTATCTTTCTGATCGAGAGCCATAGAAACGGGACAGGACGAGTACGTGTTATGGGACCCTGTGTTTTTTGTTGTTGTTTCCTCACAAAGACAAGGACAATACTGTAAACGCCTGATCGTCCCGAGCCGGCTGCAAGGAGCCCCAGGCACGTGCCGCACTGTTGGGTGACGTGTCTTTGTTTGGCACAACCAAACAAACCACAAGGAGAAACCAACTCATCGCGAGTCTCTCAACCAACTCTCTCTACAACGACCAGATCGTCTCTTCCTCCTATTTCCTCGGAAACCTTATGCTTCCCTTCATTGTCGCCTTGGTTTTTGCTGTGGGACTTCCTTTGTTGCCGTCGAGCTTGTACCGAGCACTTAATCTTCCAGCCTCGAAGTTCAACTTCCTATCCGCTCGCCATGCACCCGAGCAAGTACTAGTCTCTTCTTCAGAACCGCCCCTACTCTTAGAAAGCAGCTATGCTGATGCCAGTTTGGACTCGAGCGGATCTTTCCAACACCTAGTTTTTCCCGACATGTCCAGTCCTGATAACTGGAATGACGCTGCCGCCGCACCCGCATGTATGTCAATTACAGAAGAACAAGATCGTCCCCAGGCATCTCTCTGGCACACTATAAATGCCCAGCTCTTGTATCAAATCGCCGAAGCCTCAATCATTATGACCCTCTCATTCTTCGTCGCAGCTACATTCTTTCCTCGTGCCTATCTTCACACTCTCTTGGAACGCCTCTGTACTACTCTCTTTATCTCTCGGCACTATAGCTTCAAGGCTGCTCTCTCCTCTTTCCTACAAGACGTTCTCTCTGGACTACACCGATACTGGATGGAAAACAGCATCGCCAAAGGACTAACTCCAAAATCGGCTGACAACGTCTCTTGGCTGGCCGCCCTCGAAGTCTTCGCCGATATCGCTCCAGGAGAGTACCGCCAAAGATATGCTTCTGTTCCCCTGCTGTATGTTCCCGTCCGACAGGATCGTAACGGTCTCGTGCCGTTGGACGAGGTTGATCGTTGCCTTGAAGGGCTGCTCTCAAGCGTATCATCAATTCCACCGGAGCAGCCCGAGAAGACCTTTGCTCCGATTGATACTAGATGCACGCCGTTGTTGGATGTCCACGCTCATTCTGCAAACAGCGACACGGACCTTTCTGGGCAAGAGGGGCCTCGGGATACCCTTGCAATCACTATTAAGCACCACCCATCTCACACCACGCCGCCTACTGTCATCACTGAAACAACAAACCATGACTCAGACATCCCTAATGCCGATACCTTCTCTGATACGGGGATCAGTCCAACTTGTCTTCCCGGAGCTCCAGAACCTTGTAGCAACGTCTCTCTACCGGTCTCGCCCGACCTCCGTAGCTGTACAGAGCCTTTCCCATCTATCTCAATGGAGGATCTATACAACTCTGCTCGACGCTCTGCCGCCATAACAGTCCTCTCTGAACCTTTTCTTGGAACACAGGCAACCAGTGCTGGCAGTGCATCTGACTCCTTCGCCAGTCCTCATTCTCCTTGCGGTCCCGAAGCTCTCGCTGGTATTACACCCAACCCGGACTCTGAAATATGTCAATCTGAGTCTATCAGCACCTCATCTTCGAGAGTCTCTCAGAGCAGCCGCAGACGATACAAGTCAGACAGCATTCAAGTTCGTGCCGCCAGTTGTCATCTTGGGGACACTGCTGCAACGCTAGCTCCGGCAAAGGTAGATGCAACTTGTGCTTTCTGGAAAAGCGCGCCACAAAATAGCGAAGGGATGGTTGAGACGCCCGTAAAGGAGGCTTCTGGATCGGGATCCCTTCCTGGTGTCTGGGCACCGCGTCATATCGGGGGAATTAAGCCAAAGTTGGCCGACGGAAGCCCTACTCCTACCGATGCCGCTCTTACGGGGATCGTTACCACACCTGAAGGCACGCTAATTGTTCCTGCGAGCCAGCGACCGGACGGAAGGTTACTTAGTCTCACTGTTTATTTGGTCTCCATCACTCATACGGCTGCCACAGTTTACGCAAAGAGATTAGAGTTCGCCCCGGCTATGCCTTGCGAGAACCTCTTGTCGAAAAGTACCGCCCGCCTGCAATGCGGCGAAGGACGTCGACGTGGGATCCATATATGCGCGAATACTCGGGATCACCTCTCTCATCACCACACCTACGCGATTCTCTGCCACCTTCGACACCGAATGGCATGCGACAACGACTTTTTGTATGTCATGACAACTCCCCGGCTTCTCTATCTGAAAACTGGCGTCAGTCAAGTTCTGGCATGACTGTAGACGGAACGTCGCCGACGTCGTTTACGCTACCTTCAACGGAGGTCAAGTTGTCGCCTG